>NQII01002909.1:0-300813 GCA_002778355.1 Clitarchus hookeri | reverse complement strand
AAGATTTTGTAGCCAAATATAACGAAAAACTATTATTTAATAAAAATCTTGCGCGAAAAATATGTACAAATTTCTCCATATATCCAATTAATAAAAGAGCAACTTATGTAATAATACTGAACATTATGTTATTTGCCATTCGAAATCGCCATTAGTAAAATTGAAAATAAAAACACATTTTATTGAAGATAAAATGTTCACATATGTATTCGTTGATGCCTTCTACACATATACCAAATAAAGTAGACCAATTTTCATATTTTGCACATGTCCTCATATTTTAATTAAGAATTGTCCAAATAATTGTCTAATAGAAGTTTCTTCACATTAAGTTGTACAAGAAAGTCGAAAATTTACCAATAAAACAATATTTTGTCTAAATTGTTTACATCGTATTTGTGGTTCACCTTATCAAAGCACTTAATTTTCTAAAGATAATTCTAAATTTAGATAAGGCGATATAGGCCTAGTTATGACAGACCTGTAGGAAGAAAACCATTCAAAGATGTGACATCGAGTAGAGATAGATACTGATCAACTGTATTGCGTGCTCTATTTCATATTCCCCATGTGAACTAACTTATTAATAAACGTTATTAACTCATCTGAAATAACGCAAGACATTCGTTGTTTTAAAACTAGATAACACGGCACGGACGCACGTGCAGTCTTGAAAACTAATTTCCGTGAGGGCGCCAACTTTCTCTCCTGGTGTGTCTTTAAGGGAATTGTTCTTCTAAGATACAATCGCTTGGGTCCCTTGTTATATCTTGTACCAAGAATATTTCTAAGCGTAAGAGGTTTTCTCTAAATGCTCCCGCCACCTATCGCGTTTGATTCCACCGATGCTCCATCCCAGCTCACCTACAGGCCTATAAAAAGAGATGGGTTTGTCCCTAGTTGGGGAAGCCCATTTTATTCCCAGTCAGCTTCCTCCTTAATCCCTTTTACCAAATACGGCAAGGGAACGTAAACATTTGACTTTTAATACCAAGAACACACAACAAACTAATCGAAAATATATCACGTAAATCATTTAATTTTTTTTTTTAAGTCTTTGTAACTATTGCATTTTGTGTTTGTCTCAAGCGTAGTTTAGGACAAGAGCAACTGTAAGTTTTAGATTCCAGTTTTTATATATTAACGTATTATAGTTTCTATGCACAACATTTTCTTTTAGCAATACACTAACAGGCTGACATGAATAAAGGGATATGTAATAACATAGTGTAATGTATCTAGACGAATATATTATATATCTTCAAAGAAAACTTATCTTAATTTTTTAACTAAAATGATCCTTGAAATAAGTACCTGCTTGACATGGAAATCGCTACACCCGTAAGATGTCATCATCTATTTTCATTAAAATCAAGGGGAAATACAGTACCAATAGCGCAATGCAAACGGTTTAATTAACGTCGCAGAAACGCCACTGAAACACGTATTTAAAGAGCGTTTGTGGTGCCCAGTACCAAGAATTAAAAAGACGAGAGAACAGGTTTAAAAAAAAAAAACGTTTCCGTTTGAAGAGGCAGATAGGAGTATCACGGCGTCGTTATCGTGAAGAACAACGCTGCCGAGACTCATTTGAAAGGCGTCGTCTAGTCGGACTGCACCAAGCCAGATGGTCGTCTCGACGTGTAGCCATCCGGCTTGGCCATGCAGTCACCACCGTGACACTGTGCGTGCAGGCGTAAAGATCGTCGTTACCGCCGACTTCATCCAGAGAGATCCTGCAGTCTGTGGCGCCTTCATTCCATTAACCGGTCTCAACAAAAACTATTCATCACCGTTTAAACAAAGCTGGCCTGCATTCACGACGTCCACTGCAGCGTTTGCCTATCATCTCTCAGAACCCTCACAGGATCCACTGGGGATCCGGATTCTGAGGGGACCTGCCCAATTGCACTTTCCCCCCACCAGAGTGATGCGCAAGTGTTACTCTGGTTAAACCCAGCGCCAATTGAAGGAAAGTTACCCCCCCCCCCTTCCAGCCCTTTTTCAACTAGCACTCTTTCCTATCATAATAAAGATCATGATTCCTATCCTCTGTCTCCTGTAGCATTTTCTGTTAAACATGATAATGCATGAAACAATTTTTAATTCTTTCCTGTCGAAAGGGTTTTTACGGTGACTATGCCGGTTTTTCCCTTTCTGTTCTAATTATAGTTTATCTATAACTACACTTAGGGAGGTTGTCATGGCCACAATCTGGCCATGGCAGCCCAATCCCTCTTTGTCGTGATGCATGTCTCCTTGCATGATACTCCTTTCCTTGTAGACGTATCGGGCTTAGCCCTGAGACGCACTTAACTCCCGTCCCTACCGCGGGCTCATATAACACTTAGTTTTAGAGTATTTAGTAAAAAAAAAATCGTCAGAATCCTGCGGAACGCTATTAATGGTGCCCGGAAAGTCAACATTACACAGAAAAATGGCAGCGCATTATGTTCTATGATAAGTTCTTCTTCAATCTTAATGCAGATGATAGTCGGAGAAAAGTTTGGCACCGAATTGGGCACAGAGCGAGGCTGCGCAGATTCGTGAAAGCCATACGTCCCAGACACCAAGTTTTCTAGTATGAGAGGCCATTAGTTATGACTTCCGGGAACGTATTTTCTACCATTTTTGCACAGCATACGAAATGCTATCATGCAGTATGATAATGTTCATTTCCATACATCTCACATTACTCAATAGACTCTACAGGCTGTGTACACAATTCCTTGGACTACCAGGTCTCCATATTTGCTCCATAATGAACATCTATGGAATATAATGGGGCGACGTCTACACCACCGTCAACCACGTGCCCAATAACTTGCTGATCTGAGTATGCATGATGGTTTGTGCCTTAGGACACTATCCGACACCTGTATTTTGGAATGCCTTGTTGTATCACTGCCTGTATAGCCACGAGAGGAGGCTTTAACACATAATGCGTGCTCTGAAAGTACTAGACATAGCATCCTCTATTCGTACAAGAATTTGTACAATCATATCACAGCCTAAGATGGTTTAATCAATTTTAACTTAAAGAAAGAAGTTGCAGCTAATTCAATGTCCAGCAGTGTTTCTTTGTTAACTTCAATACCACACACATATCAAGTCTGAATTTGTAGTTTTTAAATTTATAAACAATTTTATACATTTTCAAGGTAATATTTTATAACACACAGTCAGTCCCAGATATATATATAAAGGTAGCCAGTTCTGAGAATCAATGCGAATTCGATATTTTTACATAAAATATATATTAAGATATTTTATGTCACAACATAACATCATCCATCCACCATCAGTAAAGTTTCTCGTGATATATAAAATTTTTCAATATAGCTAAGAAAGGAAAATTAACTGTTAATTTTGTCGAGAATAATTAATTTGTTGTAAAAAACTTTTGCACAGAATGTAATCTGTTTTCCTTCCAGAAATCCTGAAGTATATTATCAAAAAGATATTGAACCTAATAACATGCCTCATTCCAGAAAAATTTAACTTATATATTATTTACTTCTGTCTGTTAGCTATAACTTTGGAAATGGTTAAGAAATATAAATATATATTTTTGTATACTTGAAAATGAATATTTTATACAAAAATGTGTAAAGTATATGAATCCCAATTTTATTCCACGCTGGGTGTTATTTTTTTTATTTGTTCGTAACTCTGTGGAACTACTTGATACATTTACTTACCTTTTACTGCTGCAAGGGAATAAGCGACCGTAGTAAGGAAAAACTTAAACAAAGGTTAGCCATAATACCTACTTTGGTTGATACGCCTATGAACTTCTTTAATAGTGCGTTTAATTTTTTAATAAATGTCATCATAATAATACCTCAAATATGCCAGGAAAATAGTAGTTAAATACACAAAAGCTTTTTAAGTGTTAAACTAAAAATATCTAATTTTAACCCGTGGTACTAATTGGTACCATCTCTCTTTACATTCAAAGCACGCGTTTTCAAGTAATATGCCTACTAATTCCTGGCCGATTAACATTAAGTTAAAAAAGTAAGGTTACAGTTAATTTGAATATCAATAGCATAAGAGTAATAGGATTATGGAAAGTCTCGGACTATGAATTTTAAATGGCAGCAGTGTGGCTGTGGACGGCTGTCTTCGGCACGACTCGGACGAATTCGGCAATCATCGGCTCGAATCAGGGGGTGCTCGGAAGATGTCGACTCGGGTGAATCTGTGTATCTGTGCAACTATCGCGTGGTTACTGCATTTCTGCTTTCCAGCGTCGATGTATGAAAATAAAAACGTGAGTTTCATCAAGTTGTAGCTTTAGAAATAAGTGTACCTAGGTACTACTTTTGGCGCTTGGCTGAGGTATATTAATAAATCACCAAAGTTAAACAACGTTGCCAGCGGCACACATTTGGTTGGGTGACAGTTCAGTGGTATAACATCTGAGCGCTTCCGGGCTTCGGAGGGCACCTTTATTATTCGGTCCCGGTTGTTATCGATTGATAGCAGTCGTTAAGCCATTTCAGAGGTCCTTGGGTGCCCTGATAATCTCTGATATCAGAGGAAAAAAATGTTTCTGTCACATTCCCAGCAATTGCAAAATTAGGTTTTGTTGTTATTCCACAGGAACCGTAAAAATTTTCCAGGTTTGAAAGTAGGCTATGTCCTAATCCAGGATCAAAAGTACCTACATACCAAATTTCATCAAAATCCCTTCAGCCGTTATGGAGATGAGTGGTAACAAACACACACACACAAACGTTTGCATTTAAAATATTAGTAAGATTTTTAAAAACCGTTTTTAATTATAAAACTTTTTTTTTTACAATGTGCTGAAATTATACATAGGATATTGCGGAAAAAGGCAAAAGTGTCGCTGCTTCAATTGCTACATTTCCAGTCCCCTCATTTGAAGACTGATTAATACACAATACCTAAATTTGTACTGTTTTGTATGTTTAAGTTTGCTACACAGATTTTTTTAATGTTTGTATATAAGACTAAACCAAGTCCATCACACTAATAGCAACCACATACACAAGCATTTTATAATTATGTTACATATCAGCATCTACCAACACTTTTATGGACTTAATTGTAATTAATATAAATAACAATACTGCTAGGCCATAGAGACTTGGAATATACGAGGGCGTTAAACAGTCTTAATTGTGGTGTTCTTCTCCGACACCGATACATCGATCAATCCCGATACTCATCAGCAATACTCCACAGCATTCCGCTCTACAAACCGTTCCACAAATTACTCCTCAATCGCAATCCGCTCAATAATCGCAAAACGCTCGTCCATCGCAATGAGAACCACAATCCGATCCACAATCGCTCCACAGGCTCCACAATCTTTCAATCGGTCAATATTCCCATCAATCTTTCGCAATTCTTCCACCAATCTTTCACAACCTTTCCATTTATCATCAATCCATATCCAATCCAAGGTTCTATCGTCTGTCCCTATTCAGCCATATTTAAAAAAACGATTCACCAACTGTCTCCAAAATTTGTGCATATCGACAGTACTAATAAATACTATGCAGTCAACTATTAATTCATTTTTTGTACCTAAAGTCTTTATTGATATTCTATAAGTGGATCTTTCCGTTAATAGCCAGGTGTTCACAGCACCACTTTAGAGTTTTCAGATATAAAATGATGTGACACACAAAAATTTAGAAAATAATATTTATTTTATAATAAAAATTTATTATTAATATGAAATTATAATTTTAGAAGAAAACAGTTTATCATAGCATGCAACATATATCCCTAATCCTTCCGTTAACTAACGATTGAAGATATCTCATCAATGCGCAATAAATATCCTATCTTTGAAGGTTAATCAAATATCTGAGTCTATAGAAAATTTCATTCAGGTCTTCCGTAAATAGGTTGCCAGTATTCTCGGCATCTTCTGCATTATTTGTGTCGCTGATCACAGCAAATGTGATGTAGGGGGTTCATCGAGAAAACAGCCATCATCGATTTAAAAATTTTCTCCGTCTTCATATTCATTTTCATCTATGCTGTCTTCATGATCGTCTTCACTTCCTGTTTTATCCTTAATATCTATTTACTTTTCGTTGTAGGAGCCACATAGTCATCATCGGTATTTAGAGCTGACGACAGTTTATTTTGAAGTTCTTCGACTTCATGCGAAAGCCTTGCAAGTGTAAATTCCTCACAACCAGACTCTACTGCACTTATACCATCTGTAGCAATAACTGTCTCGTTACAATTATATGTCAAATCATTACCCAATAAAGAAGCAATATGTAAGGACAACTTCACTTGCTGACTTCCAGTAGATGGATAGTTACATTTCTTGATGTGGTTCTTCAATGTATTACTTTGAATAAACAGTGTGTGTGGCCTTTTATTGATGCGCATAAAAAGGTACTATGGAAAATCATAACAGAAGAAAAATTAAATTATTTCCATGCAGAATGAAAATAAAAAATTTATTTCACAAAATTTGCAAATATTACAAGTTGGCTCAAGTCAGTTTTCAGGGCTGGCCAGTGATTTCACTGGATTTTCACCACAATTTTCCCTTTTATCCAGTTGCTGACATTGTTCCCGACACACTAATTTGAAGGTACATAAGTGGAAATTATTTTTCTTCCTCAATGACTCCAGACTGCGCGTGGACTCTCGTTCTCTAGCCGAAGCAGATGAGGATATAAAAATGATGAAAATAAATAATATTATATGTTTAAGTTCACTAATATCTGCATAAGAATTTGCACTTATTTTATTTCCTGCCCAAAAACAACGAGTTAGTTTAATCACACCTAATAGCTTACAGTAAATAAAACTAATAGGGTAAAGGAGGTTAAGAGTACGCACTTATATTTTATGTGGATATAAATATTAATCTAATACGATTTTACATGATGTGCATAATGTGAAATATTCCTCTACACATTTAATAACATTGTAACACTTAGCAATGATCCTACGAAAATGCCCCAATATTTATATATGGATTTAAATAAAACAATATAAATGCGAACTCTTAGACACAACTCCGGGTTATAGTATGCAGAGCATCGGGAAAGAGAACGCACTAACAGTTATCAAACACAAACGTATTTGTTCCATCGTAACCTGTGCAATATGCATGCCTCCACTACGAGCAGGTGTTGCACTAAACCCAGTATTCTGAAAATAGGTTCTACACACACCTCATTTCAATCTGGACAATTGAGAGGCACTCGAGAAGGAAGGAAATTTCTTGAAGCAGGAATAACTTGAGAATAAGGTAATTCTTTTTAATGGAATCAGAATATGATGATGGTCCTTAAATAACAATTTCCGATTTCTTCGAAGTGGATTTTCGTATTCCTGCAACATTACTTTTAGGCAATATATGGATATGCCAACAGTAATTTTCGTTGCTGTCATTGGGGTAGGCTTATTTATTTTGGAACCTTCGCAATAAGAAATTTTTGTTTATGAGGTAGTCATAGTTGGTAGATTTGAAACTGGCAGCACCATCGTAACATCATTATTAACCACCTGCTGGTCAATATTTTCTTCATCAGAAACAGCTGTCGGAGTGGTCACTGCTACAACAGATTCTTTAGAACCATTATTTGTGATCTCCTGCTAGGTAGTGTGTTACTCTGTTTCTTTTTCATGGGCAGTCAGTTATCATACAGCAAAATCTTCATCAGAAAACATCTCGGTATTTAATGGATGAATTATGTTTACGCGGAAACCACTCTCATCCTTCTCAAGGGAGTTCCTCTTGAGTTGGCAGCACTGAATAAGCCAGCAATTTGCAATTGTGTAATGGATTTCCCACGATTGTCTACCATATACTTGTCATCTACGGTTCTGTAAGCAGTTTTCAGAGGCCTAAAGAATCCTTTGTTGAGAAGTTATAACATATGACTAGCATGTGGTGAAGGGAAAAGTTAATTGATATAATGATCTCTGCAGAAAGAACAGCCTGAAGTGTGCAATGATACGCGTTATTATCCAGAATGATCTTCACTGGGTCTTTTTGAGTAGGCTTGCGATAATGTACAAGGTGTTTTAGCCACTCTATGAAGAGATCAGTGTTCATGAAACCTGATTCTGAGACCAATGGCAAAGTCCCTGACGGTGCATTGTCAAAGAGTTCTGTCTTCATACGTTTTCGGGAAAATATCATTGCTGGTGTCATCCAGACACCAGTGGCACTCATACAGCAGACCGCTGTATCTGTTTGCCTTCGTCCCCCATAGACCACTTTACACAAACTTTTATTACCTTTTGGAGACAGAACCTTTGGCAGCATGTTTGGAAAAGTGGATATTCTAGTTTCGTCCTTATTAAATGTTCTGTGAGACATAATTTTTTTTTCATCGCAGCATTTCCCTAAATTATCAAAAACCTTTCATATCGTACCTTATTGAATCCTATAATCATACCTAAACTACATTTCTTAGGAGTTCGAAGAGATAGACCACGTCTATTGCAAAACTCTCAAAACCAATCCCTACCTGCCATTTTTTTTCGTTGATGAATTTGTTCCCAACACCATTTAAATCAGCAAATTAAAAAGCTAACACCATGAGTCATTCTTTGCTATTCTAAAATATTGTTGGTCCAAATTTCTGCAATGATCAGCAAGTTTTTTCTCCATTTGATCAGTAAATATCCGATTGAATCTTCCAAGAGAATTGGGAACTGTGCCCTGTAAAAGATAGAATAAAAAATTACGACGATACTAAATCAATACTTGAAAGACATAGCCTATTAATGAAATCGCAATGTATGAAGTTGGAACGATAGTTGAGCTATTGCTAACATTTCAAGAAGAACGAAACGAAAATGTAACTAATGAAAGCAAATAGTACACGAGAGTGACAGAGAAAATATTTAAATGGCCATGGACTAATCGTCCTCTGCAAACTCTTAAATTGTAGTTGAGTTGAACGACCTGCGCGGCTCTTAACATACATGGTCTTGAGAGGTGACGAGATTGATTGAGGCGAGAATAGAGCAGCACCGGAATGGAAGGTTGGGAGAAATGGGAGACCCCCCAAAAAACCCACTGATCAGCGGCATCGTCCGGCACGATTCCCACATGCGAAAATCCGGGAGTGATCCCGAACGGGAATCTAAGCCAGAAAGCCTTGGTGGGAGGTCGCATCTCTAAAATTGCAGACAAGAAGGTCACGATAATGTCAAAAGGCAACCAAACAGGTGTGGTACGAATTAATGTCGTATTTAATGATTATTTTGCAGAACTATAAGAAATGCAAACAATGACATTTTTAAAATTATAATTATTAAAAATATTTAAAAAATCAAAAGGATATTCCGTCTGGGTAGATAGTTAAAACAAAATATAAATACCTACATTTATTAGGCCTACCAAATTTTATCTGGTCATTACCAATGCTCTATTTTTTTTACAAATGTTAATATAATTAAGTTTAACACTTAATTAGATTTTTAACCTATGAAAACAGAGGAATAGTACTATCTCTTTATCTTTAGAAGTTCATAAGATTTACCTACCTTGGACATAAATCATGTACTTTAATAATGCTAAAGGAAAAACTACACTAGAAATAATTGATTTCAAACTTGTATGTATTTTGTTGTACAGTTATTGGTTTAAAAATATTATAATTTTCACTTTTACAAAAAATAGAATACTTACATCTTTAAGAATTTTTCTCATCGGACACTCATTTGTTCCCAGCGTTATGGCAATCTGCCTCTTTCTTTCATCATTATCAATTCGTCTCTTAGCTTCCTCTAAATTTTTTTGAGTGAACACCAGCTTCCTGTCTGTTTTTCTTTTGTATTTACCCATAGTTAACAGTATATTTCAAATCCTGCACATAAAAGCCAGCGACTTTGGTGTACCACTGAAAGTAATACTCACAGATAGCGCGCGGAAAAGAGTACGCACAAATATGCGGGTATGAATACGCGTGAACTCTTTGCTTCACCTGCTGTGCGTAATCTTAAAATCCTTGTGCTTAGTTCAAGTATCTGCCTTTAGATAGAATCATGCCTTATTTCTGGTGCCCGTCAAGTACGTGCTATTGCACATATTTCAAGCTTTCATTTTATGTTTAATAAAATTACAGTATTCATGGCTAGCTTATCCAAATTCTTAGTTTGTAATGTAAAAAAATTATAAGTATTTACGAAAGAAACTCACTTTTTCCTTACAAAGCCAGGAGTAAATACAAAGATCTCGTACACAGACTTCAATATGGTCGACAATTTCATACAGAATATTATTATGGTTAACACTCCACAATCAGAGTTGCCAACTATTCAAAAGTGACACATCGTACTCTTAGCCGATGCGTACTTTAAACCGCCTTTACCATACAATACGAAGTTGAATAAATTATTAGCATGTATGGGTAGATTTGCATTTATGCAAATGTAACAAAATCATACTAAGTCTGCTGTAAATGGAAATAACACTTTTCAGTTAAGTGTTCTTTAGTTAGAGTTATTTGTTCTTTATGAGAGTAGGTACTTTAATATTGCACACAATCTTACTATTATTTATCCAATTTTATCCCACCAACAAACATCAATTATAATGATCAATAGTATAGAGATAATTTAACATTTGTACCCTAACAGATACACGGCATATTGGACCCTCCACAATATCCCCGTTATTTTAGTGTCCTTCATAAAAAGTGTAACAAAATATGTAAGTTCATGTATCTGCTTTTATGTCTGTAAATTTACCAATGTAATATGTTTCAAAAATATCATTTAAAAATTGTGTGCTGTTACAATTTACAACAAATCGTCAGAAAATTTTTCTCTCATATTAAACCTCGAAATTGATTTTAACTCGCAACTGTTTCATTGCAAGAAACCTATTTTGCAAGCTGTCAGTATGTAACGGGTTCAATTTCAGCCCAGGGCAGTTGTAAAGAAAGATATTTACTTATAAGTAACGTTTTCGTAACCTCTTCCACAACATTCAATGGTGGACCTCAAATGAGTGAATGTGTCGTTAGAATAATGAAGATTTAATAATGCATAAGAAACTATGATAATATCTTAGTAAACTGGTTTTTTAATATTCAAAATAATTTCCTTGTGGCATATAACACTAGATTTAAGTTAACAAAACATTCTCGATATTACCTCAAACCCACAAATTTCCGTATTGGAATCCAATACGGTGGCTTTCATTGGAAAATATAATACAGAAACCTACCAATTGTACGAAAGGAAAATTTCGCAAAGTAAGTTGTTATTGGAAATGTTTCCCTGCAAAGGAAAATTACAATTTTTAATATCGAATTTAATATATAATGTTTTGTATGTGTACCCCTATTTGCAAAAAAATAAAAGGTCACGAAGAACGAATAATGCGAGTAGAATGAAGGCTGCCACACAGTACTGTCATAGCCCGATGTGTCCCATTTGCTTTTAATGCAGTTTTCTTGCGCGGATGTGCCACTAGGGGGTACACATTTCCCTGGATCATTAATAGCTGCAAGACACCGAATAAGGCCTTTGTATAAGTGTGAGCAGTGTTAACCTCAGAACCATGTAAAGTAAACACGCAGCACGCCCCGACGGCACATTTGATGATAAGGATTGACCAGCTGGATGAGTTTAAGAGAGGCTGCATCGTCTGCCTCCGAGTTGCAAGTTAAACGTTTTGGCAAACAGCTTGCTACTTGAACCGTTCGGCCTACACTGTGAGTCTGTGTTGTACGCAGTGCGAATAACAGGATACACACCCGTCAACAAGTTTCCGATCGACCTCGGCTGATCACCACCAAGGAAGGTCGTTTCATTGTGCGACAGACTGTAAGCAATCTGCGGCCGTCACTGCGCACCGTCCAGGGACATGTCACGGTAGCTGGGGATACACCTTTGACCAAAAGTACCATATCCAGGTGGTTAGAATAACGGGATCTGTCGTTTCGGCGTCCCTTACGATGTCTACCATCACGACCTGACCATCGATGAGCACATGTGCACAGTGTTAGGCATCACTACACCAAGCACCAAAAAGTGATTTTGAGATAATTGACAGAAAATGTTTATGGTTAATTTTAATTATATTATTGGTAAATTTTACTAATTCCTATCCACTAAAAAAGTTTTAATTTTTGTATTTAATTTTAAAACCTAAACTTACTTCCATATGATATTACATTTAAAGAAAATTAAATGGCTGTTATTCTAATTATGCTTCTATATTCAACTGTCTTTGTCTTTGTTACGCATCACTAGACAAACTGACTTTGAAGTGTTTTGGTCTAGTGATGCATAGCAATACACAACATTTCTAATGAATCATCAATATAGTAGATACATTATTTCCCACATTTGGAAACAATAAAATTGTTCTATATTTTACTAAACAAAAATATGTAAACAGCTGCCCCGTGTTGTCTTAACTTAGTCTTAAATGTAATCATTTATATTTTAAGTTCCTACTAAAACATTTTATATTTCAAAAAGTGTACGTTTTAGTTTACCAGGCAAACATTCTATTTTCAGATTGTAACGGAGTGGCAAGAATAAAACATGTTTGTTTTTATTGTAAAAATATAAAATTGTAGGCCAAAATTTTGTAATTACCAGTAACATTAAAATAAAAAAATCCTATAAAATTATTAACAATCATTTTCTACCTCAAAGTATAGCACTCCATTGAAACCATAAATGTCGTCTTTCACTCCATTATTGCTGTAAAGAGACCTATATATTGATATTGCGTCTTTTGGTATAAGTGATAGCAGAAACTTCAAGTCCTGAAGCTTTGGTTTGGAAATTTGTTTTTCAGTTGGCCACAGAGGAATTAAGTGTTTACTCAAATATTTAAGTGGTTTTATGAAAGGTCGCTCCCTCCCTTGAATTTCTCTTTCTCTTTGTTTATTTCTACTATAATTTCTTGATGAAACTAACTTTTCATAAAAATACTAAGATGTTTGTTCTCCTGAATTTCATTATATCTTGTTTATAGCCAGTTTATTTTGCCCTTTTCTGTGCTAACTTTCCACTTCTAGTCAATGTTCCCAAAATGTTTCTTCAAAGAAAATTTTTTTTTAAAAATCATATTAGCAATTAATACATTCTTTTTTGCGACTGACTATCATGATATTCATGTAGTCTTCTGCAGTGTATAAATGTTGTTGTAACTTCAGCGCACGTTCTATATTACCAAAATCACTGTCGTTAGACAAATAAACTATGCCAGGGGACAACATAGCAAAATGTAATTTTTAATAGCGAGGGATGGCTTTCCAAAACACTTTTCATAGTTAAAACTATTTTTATGTTTCTATTCTGGCCGCCACGTGAGTCGTACCAAAGAATACGTCTGTTTGTAGATGTAACATTTTCATGGATGTGTTTCCTGAAACAGCCTTCAACCTCCTGAGCTCCACGGTCAACCTCACCCTCAACCCAGACACAGCAGTGACCTTTGTTATCCTTGCCACTATGGATACCTAGGTTGTACACACACAACTGCCATTCAAAACTATTTCCTGGGAATCCTGTGAAGTAGCTGAGTTCTCTCTAAGTAAAAAAAAAAGGTTTCAGTATCAGGGTGATACTTGCTGCAACCATGTCTTCATTCCTCTTAGTTTGTGCATTTATAGCTTTTTATAAATGTAAACTTTTTACTTTCATCAAAGTTTCTAGCTTTATGTCATCAACACAACGCTTCATTTCCACCTTGAAGCGATCGCACACATTGCAAGTATCTTTCTTTCATGAGTTTTTTCTGCGCAATTTAAATCGGGTTAAACATATTTGTCAGTAAAATGACAAACTGGTTTATTTAATTCCCTCAGGGTACAAATCATACATTTTTTCAACTGTTGTTTCTTCTGTAAGGAATTCTGTTTTTCTATCAGCTCGTCTGTAATGCGACTTGTACTTAGGTAATTTCTTGAAGTGTTCAATGATTTTTGCACACATTTATCATCAATATTATTTTCTCCACCACTTACTCCACGACAATGACGAACTCCTTCTGGGCGTTTAAAATTCTTCAAGACAGAATACACTTCACAACTAGTTATTTGTATTGTATATAAAAAGAAAGTTTTGTATACAACCTTCCTAGATGTTTTGTTTACCGTACTAAATTCCCTTTTGTCAGACTTTTTCACTCCTTTCCGTATTACTTCTAATTCTGAAATCATTGAGCACATCAATGCACGTTGGACATCATGCTATTCGGCTTTATGAACCTAATGAATCACTTTCCTTAAATATTCCTCCCCCCCCCCTTTTTTTCCAAACATTTCTAAGGACAAATGTAATAACGGAACTGTTTTGCTTCTTGTGTTAATATTTTTGAGTAAAGTAATCTATGTTTTGAATGCAATTTTTTCCCTCGTCACACGGTTTCTTCCAATTTTTGATCTTCCATTTGGCAACTGATTTCCATCTGCTTCAGGATTACGATTTCTTGTTTTTAATTTGCTTCAGGATTAGGATTGTCTTGTTTTTCATCTGCTTTAGAAGTAAGATTTTTTTGATTTTCGTCCTCTTAAAAATTAGGATTGTTTTCTTGATTTTCATTTGCTTCAAAATAAGGATATTCTTCAGTATTAGGGCTTGTAAGCTGCTGTAAGACATCTTGGTTACAGTTTAGTGGCCTTACATCACCGCAAGCACGGTTACTGCTAGATATGCTGTACTCAGTTTCGTCAGGAGCTACGATGAAGTTTTGCTCGCCATAAGCTATATTGCAAACATTACTACAGTTGCATCCCCATCTTTTATATTATTTGTTTCATTAAGAGTAATACCAGGACCTTTCTCATTTCTACTTGTCTCAAAATAATATCTAGGCCTTCGCTGTCCAATATCATTGAAGTTGTCATAGTTGTCAAAAAAATAATAATTATTCTCAGAATTAATTTAATTGGAAATTGCCACAGTTTCATTAAATTTCAAACAGGTACAAGTGTTTAAAGAAGTCGGCTTGCATCCACTTCAGTCTTCACATCAACCAAATACATAAAAAAAAAGATGACAAGATATCTTTGGAAGTGTCATTAAAATTAAATTGGTTACTCAATGTACCTGGAAAATGTTGCTCACAATTGACTGGCACAGTTCAACACTATTCCTTGAAAGTAAAGGTTCCTCAGTAGGAATGTCAGAGATTGATGAAGAACAATCTATATTAGGACTACATTCAAATCCTTGGAAAGATTCACTTTCATTATTTACAAAGGTCTTTCTGAAACAAAAACCAGACAAAAATTAGTCTAAACATACAAACTATGTTGCATTTCCATTAAAATTATAAAATATTTTATTGGTTGTATAAACAGTTAACAGTTGTATAATCAATAATTTAAACCTACTAAAATAAAAAGGCTTAACAATGTTTATGAAGAGGGCTCGGCAGCAAAATGGGTAACAATAAACAGTAGTTGGACAAAGTTAGGCGTACTACATATCGACGTCGTTTATTTTGTTAAAATCGGTTAAAATAAATGACAATTGGAGACTTTTGGATCCCTCGTGTAATGAACGAGAGCTAAATTTTACTTCACACAGACATTTGTATTAATAAAGATAATGTAAAAATATAGGTTAACCTAGTAAATTAAAATTGTCTGTTCTTACCCCTTGTAAAGGTGCAAATTCATTTGCAATCAGCTGCAAAGTATTTGCAACTATTATTTTCCATCTTGGTTTTAATTATACATTGTAGATTAAATAAAAATCACTACATTTCAACTGAAATAACAAATCCACAGCGGAAGAAAGCAAGAAACACAGCTTGTGTAGTCTGTTATATAAACGGTGCAGCCAAATGTTCTTATTCTGCATCTCCAGACCAACATCCGGTAAATGGCGCTTGGTATACATATTCTAAACTAAACACTGGGTTATGGCTTTTAGGTTTGTGATGCAAAACAGAAAATGAAATGTAGGTGAAGTGGTACTTAGTCTTTTCAAATATTTCTATGCAACTGTTGCTAGGACAAAAAGGATGATTTCTTTGCAAATAGTTCATTTCGTTTTCCATCATAATGTGCCACAATACTGTATCTTAAGAAATAGCGATTGGGCTGATAATGCATAACACTGTCCATGAGACTTTATGCCAGGAATGGGCAGCATGAAAGCTTGAGGATTGGAGACGAGTGGTGTTGAATCACGGTTCTGTCTGGAAACAGACGACCACCGAATTCGAGCCTGGAGACGTCCTGATCAGCGCCGTTATCCACGCTTCATTGTAGAGCGTCACACTACGCCAACAAGAGGTGTCGTGGGGTGGGGTGCCATCTCCTATGAATCCAGCACCTCACCGGTTGTGACTGAAAGAACCCTATTGACACGGCGATACATCCAGAGAATTTTTCCGACCATATGCGCTCCCCTTTCTGGTGCAGCTTGACAGCCTAATTTTAGAGCATGGTAATACCTGGCCTCACACAGCATTGGTATATCTGGTCTAATTTCATGCTGTAAACCTGCTTCCTTGATCAGCAAGGTTTCCGGAACTCTCGCACGTCGTGAAGTTTGGGACCAGATAAGGTGGACACTTCGGGCAGCGATAACCACGGTGGAATTGGAGGGTCAGTCAGTAGATATATATAGCCAGTTCTATTACAACTGCTGCCTGGCAGGAATCAGGGAGCCAGTAGTGTCCCCTCCACATGACAGCCGATGACGTCACCACGGCTCGCGCGCTAGGAACTAGGCACTCAATGCTCTACACGACGCTTTTCAAAATGTGTTCGTCTCTACGCGAGGCTCTCACAATTTTTTCGAAAAAAATTTAACAATTTCAATTTTTTTATTTTTTTTTTATTTTAATTTTCTGAAAATTTTATTTCGATATTTAACTGATTAGCTACGCAAAGCTCTCGAAACAAGGAAGTCAGTACAGGTCATGTTAGCTGAATAATGTTAACAAATATGCATTTAAGCCCTATGCTAACGTATAAGCATAGTTGGCCGTAATTCCCGAACCCTTTAAGAGGTAGGCGCCAAATTCGTAACATAAGCATTGACGAAAACAAGGAAAATTAACAAATAGCCATGTAAGCCCTATGCTATCTTATAAGCATTGTTGGTCGTATATCCCAAACCGTTTAAGATGTAGGCGTCAAATTCGTAACATAGGCATAGATACCAACAAGGAAAATTATCAAATAGTCACTAGAGCCCTATGGTAACTAATAAGCATAGTTGGCCGCAATTCCCGAACCATTTAAGATGAAGCGCGCCAAATTCATTACATAGGCCTCGACACCAACAAGGAAAATTAACAAATGGTAATTTAAGCCCTATGCTGACGTGTATGCATATTTCGCCGTAATTCCCGAACTGTTTAATATATAGTCGTCAAATTCCTAACATAGGCAAAAACCCCAACAAGGAAAATTTACAAATATATATTTAAACACTATGTGAACTTATAAGCAGTGTTGGCCAGAATTCCTGAACCGTTTAACATGTAGTACCAAATTCGTAACATAGGAATCAACACAGACAAGGAACATTAACAAATAGTGATTTAAGCCTTATGCTAACTTATATGTGTAATGGCTGTAATTCCCGAACAGTTTAAGATTTTGGCGCCAAATTCATATCATAGGTCTCGATTCAGACAAGGAAAATTAACAAATAGTCATTTAAGCCCTATGCGACCTTATAAGCATAGTTGGCCGTAATTCCCGAATCATTTAAGATGTACTCATCAAATTCATAACATAGGCATCGGCGCCAACAAGGAAAAGTAACGAATGGTCATTTAAGCCCTACGCACATTTATAAGCATAGTCGATCATAATTCCCGAACCGACTAAGATGTAGCCGTCTAATTCGTAACATAGACATCAACTCCAACAAGGAAAATTAACAAATATACATTTAAGCCCTATGTGAACATATAAGCATAGTGAACCATAATTCCCTAACCATTTAAGATGAAGTCGTCAAATTCGTAACATAGACATCAACTCCAACAAGGAAAATTAACCAATATACATTTAAGCCCTATGTGAACATATAAGCATAGTTGGCCGTAACTCCCGAACCGTTTAAGATGTAGGCATCAAATTCGTAACATAGGCGTCGGCGCCAACAAGGAAAAGTAACAAATGGTAATTTAAGCCCTACACATTCATAAGCATAGTCTGCTGTAATTCCCGAACCGTTTAAGTTATAGGCATTAAATTCATAGCATAGGCATCACACAGACAAGGAAAATTAACAAGTAGTCATTTAAGCCCTATGCGAACTAATAAGGACAGTTTGTTGTAATTCCCGAAACATTAAAGATGTAGGCATCAAATTCATAACATAGTCATCATCGCCAACAAGGAAAATGAAAAAAATTTTATTTAAGCTTTATGCGAACTTATAAGCATAATTGGCCATAATTACCGAACCTTTTATGATGTAGTAGTCAAATTCATAACATAGGACTCGACACAAGATGGACGCACCCTAACAAAAAAGGGTGAAGCTAAACACTACGGCGAAGCATAAACGGTATAATATAAAGACCGCCGCTGTACATTTCAACAACGTGGGACACTTTTAATATAATGGTTCTTCATCTTCGTCGATGAAAAATAATCGAGAAATTTATTTGTTTCGTTACTGTAACNGGGACACTTTTAATATAATGGATGGCATCGAACACTTCAACGACACGCACTCTAACATAAAAGGTGACACCAAACACTCCGACAAAGTGCGCAGCGAATATAACACACACTGCTATACACTTCAACGGAGCGAGCATTTTAACATATAAGAGGTGACGCTGAACACTTAAACAAAGCACGCACCCTAGTGCACGGTTGGTATAACATAAAGTGTGAAACCATACACTTAAACAATTCAGACATTTTAATATAAAGCTAGCGCCGAACACTTTAACTATGCATGCACCCTAACATAAAGGGGGATGCCAAACAATTAAACGATTCACGCAACCTTTTATAAATGGTGACGCAGAACACTTCAACGATGCACGCACCCTAAAAAAGAGCAGCATCAAACTCTGTGACGAAACATGTGAGGCATAACATAAAGAAGTGCTACCATACACTTCAAAGACTTATGCATTTTAATATAAAGCGTAGCATCAAACACTTCAATGATGCACGCACCCTAAAATAAAGGATGATGCCAAACACTTCAACATCGCACACACCCTAACATAAAGGGCGACGTCAAATACCCCAGTGGCGCATTCATCCTAACAAAGACCAATGTCGAACAATATGACGAAGAGGGCGTACCATAACATAAAGGATACTGCCATACACTTCAACAGCGCATGCAGTTTAATATAAAGAATGGCGCTGAACACTTCAACATAAAGAGTTTGGTAAAACACTTCAACAGCACCCTAAGATAAAGGAAAATGCCAATCACATTCTGCCGTGCATGCACCCTAACAAAGAGCAACGTTGAACATCGAGACGAATCACGCATGTCATAAAGTGGTATGATGTAATCTTCAACGACTTATGAATTTTAATTTAAAGGGGGGCGCAAAACACTTCAACGACGCAGTCAACCTAGCATAAAGGGTGATTCGAAACACTTCAACAACACACTCGCCCTAACATAAAGGGCGATGCCAATAACCGCGGTGGCGCATGTCGCCCATACAAATATGAATGTCAAACACTGCGACGAAGCCCTAGCAGCATAACATAAAGAGCGATACCGTACACTTCAACAACACATAAATTTTAATATAAAGGGTGACACCAAACACTTCAATGATGCATTTACCCCCTAACATAAAGGGTAACGCCAAAAACTTCAACAATGCACGCACCCTAACATAAAGGGAGTTGCCAAACATTGCGGCAATGAATGCACCCTAACAAAGAGCAATTTCGAACACTGCGACGAATCGCGCGAGGCATAAAAGATGTTACTGTACACTTCAATGGTGTATGCATTTTAATATATAGGATGGAGCCGAACACTTCAACGTCGTGCGCACCCTAACATACAGGTTGTTGCCAAGCACTCCAAGGACCCCCTAACCAACACCAAACACTGCGGCAGTGCATGCATCCTAACAAAGAGCAACCACGAACATAGCGACGAAGCAAGCATGTCATAAAGGGCGCTGCCATAAACTTCAATGACCCATGAATTTTAATATAAATGGTGGTACCGAACACTTCTACAATGCACACACCCTATCATAACGGGTAATGCAGCCGAAGACGGGAGAAAGTTCCCGTCTTCAGCTTTGACGATGGCAAATGCTTTCGTCGAAGCTGCCGCGATTTTTTTACGATTAGTTTGTTTAAAAAAAAAATTTGGGGAAATATTTTTTTTGTAATTTTTAATTTTTTTAATAATTTTTAAATTTAAATTAGGCCTTGACCTTGATATTATGATAGTAAACAAAATGTGCATCATATAAATGGAATGCGAGAGCATGGTGTTTATGTACTGGCGTACAAAATAGCCATCATTTCGTTATCCTTCGATAGGGGACTGAGTTCCAGCCTTGGAACAATACAAACAATTAATTCTCTTTCGTACTTTGACTATTAATTCTCTTTTGGACTTTGACAAAATCTGGTAATTTACTTTTCCTAGTTATGGATGTGAACCTAATATTTGCATGGTTATAATGAATGAATAATGCTAAAATAATAATAATGATAATATGACATCATCTTAGATTGTCGTCGTCTCACGAATCCTTCGATAGAGAACTGAGTTCCAGCTTTGGAATTATATACACTATAAGTACTCTTTCGTACTTTGACTAAATCAGCTAATATTCTTTTCCTAAGGAATATGAGAAAACATAGGCGGAATGACTGTTGTACTGACCAGGATGGTCTGGTCTTGTCTCGTACTATCTAAAGTCACGTAGAGTATCTGACGCTTGTGTTATATGTGCTGGTTGGTTGGTACGTACTTATGACTTGTTTACATTAGATTATTTTATATCTGTGTGCGATGGTATGTGGCAGTGTTGACATTATCGTTCTCCATACTTTACGACTCTGTCATAGAATTTGACTTTAATCTAATGTTACATATTTTCTTCGTTGCTTGGTTAAAATTGTATGTCTCTGTAGCATAGCATGGACGTTGGATGTACATGAGAACGCTAGTTTTAAGTGTTGTCTTGCGTCGTGTGCTGTACAGTGTTTGCCGCTTGTACAATACATGTTAATAGGTGATAATAACTACTTTTCTTTTAATTTTGTTATGTTTTCTAGTATCATCGTTCCGAGATTGTATTTTTTCGGTCTAGCATAATGTATAGTGTTACTGACGTGTGCAATATGCATCGGTCGGTGGGACTTTATAACTATTTACCTTTACATTTTTTTTAAATATCTTATCATCAATATATATATATATATACATATCAGCGACATGCCCTTGCATGACTACTGAGTTAAATACACTGTGTTTAGTAGTAAGCAAAGAGGACACATCCTTTTACAAGTCATTTAATGAAACGTTACATTAAATTGGTGATAGATAGTGTGAGAGACGAATCATACAGTCTCATTTAACACTATTATTTTTCCAGTGCGGAGGTTGTGTGCGTGCGTGTGTACATGTTACTTGTAGTTTGTGTGTATGACTTGCCTAGTGGCTGTGACATGCAGCATAAATGGTACTTGCATATTTTTGGTGGTTCGTCTCTCACCCTACATATTTACATTGACTGTAGGCTCTAGAGTATATAGTGATTGCTATCATTCCGACTCAGTTGCTATTCAGACTACGAAGAGTGAACATTGTTTAAGGCGAATGGTTCTTCATCTTCGTCGATGAAAAATAATCGAGAAATTTATTTGTTTCGTTACTGTAAGACAGCCTTTTTTTTCTCAAAGCTGCCATGCTTGTCGAGAATGGGACTTGCCATCACAAGGATGTTAGGTGAAAGANGACAGCCTTTTTTTTCTCAAAGCTGCCATGCTTGTCGAGAATGGGACTTGCCATCACAAGGATGTTAGGTGAAAGAATGCTGGAAGGTGTATGAGAAAACCGAAGTGAAATGGTACAACATGTGATATTAGTATTTCAACCTAGTCACTAAAGTCGCCATAAAATAAGCAGCTAGACTTTCCCGTCTCTCTTCACAGAAGGTTCACGATACATGTCTACATGTGTGTTCTTCCATGATTAGTAGGTTGATAGATACCTCTGAGTCAAAGTACTAGGTTCGAATCTATGTATCTTCTGTCCCAACTTCAAATAGCTCTTATTTTGAGCTACTGGTTTGTGCGTATGTTTGTACACATATATGTATGGGTGTGTGCGTGTGTGTGTACATATGTTTGGGTAAGTATGTGTTTGTGCACATATATGTTTGGGTAAGTGTATGTGTGTGTATATGTATATGTTTGGGTAAGAGCATGTTTGTGCTTGTAAATGTATGGGTAAGTGCATGTTTGTGCTCGTATATTTTTGGATAAGTGAGTGTTTGTGTGCATATATGTTTAGGTATGTGCATGTTTGTGCACATTTATGATTGGGTAAGTGCTTGTTTGTGCTTGTATAAGTTTGGGCAAGTGCATGTTTGTGTGTGTAAAAGTTTGGGGAAGTGTGTGTGTGTGTGCATATATGATTGGGTAAGCGTGTGTTGTATGCATATATGTTTGGGTAAGTATGTTTTTGTGCTCATATATGTCTAGGTAAGTGCATGTTTGTGTGTATATATGGATGGGTAAGTAAGTGTGTGCATGCATATGTTTGGGTAAGTGTGTGTTTGTGCACATATATGTTTGGGTAAGTGTGTGTGTGTGTGCATATAAGTTTGGGTAAGTGCATGTGTATGTGTATATGTTTGGGTTGGTGAGAGTTTATGCACGTATATGTTTGGGTAAGTGAATGTGTGCACGCGTACATGTTTGGGTAAGTGTGTGATTGTGCACATATTTGTTTGGGTAAGTGTGAGTTTATGGACGTATATGTTTGGGTAAGTGAATGTGTGCACGCGTACATGTTTGGGTAAGTGTGTGATTGTGCACATATTTGTTTGGGTAAGTGTGAGTTTATGGACGTATATGTTTGGGTGAGTGCATGTGTGTGTGTTCATATATTTTTGGGTAAGTGCATATGTGTGTGCATGCGTATGTTTTGGTAAGTGTGTGTTTGTGCGTGTATATGTTTGGGTGAGTGCGTGTTTGTGTGCATATATATAAGGGTGTGTTATATAAGTGTTTGGCGAAACCCTTTAAATAATAATGCCCGCATCATTGAAGTGTACAGTAGTGCCCTTTATGTTATACCACACATGCTTTGTTGCAGTGTTCAATGTTGCTCTTTGTTTGGAGTGCTTGCGTCGCCGCAGTGTTTGCATCGCCCTTTATGTTAGTGTTTGTGCATTGTTGAAGTGTTCAATGTCACCCTTTATGTTAGGGTGCATGCATTGTTGAAGTGCTCAGCATCACACTTTATATATATTAAAATGCACTCGCTGTTGAAATGTGCGATGGTGTGCTTTATAACTCGCATGCTTCACCATAGTGTTTGGGTAAGTGCGTGTGCACGTATATGTTTGGATAAGTGCATGCATGTTTGTGTATATGTTTGGGTGTGTGCGTGTGTATTCGCATATATGTGTGGGTGTGTGCTTGTTTATGTTTTGGTAAGTGTATGTGTGTGCACACATATGTTTGGCGATTCGTTACAGTGTTCAGTGTCACCTTTATGTTAGGGTGCGTGTGTTATTGAAGTGTTCGACGTGAGTCTTTATATTAAAATGTCCGCATCGGTGAAGTGTATGGTAGAGCCCATTTATGTTATGCCTCTTGCGATTTGTAGCTGTGTTCGATGTCACTCTTTGTTAGGGTGCATGCATTGTTGATGTGTTCAGCATCACCATTTATATCAAAAATGCCCTCGTCGTTGAAGTGAACTGTGGTGTGCTATATGTCACGCCACACTCGCTTCGCCACAGTGTTTGACATCACACTTTATGTTAGGGTGTATGTGTTGTTGAAGTGTTCGGCATCATACTTTATATATTTAATTGCTCGCATCATCGATGTGTACAGTAGCGTTCTTTATGTTATGCCTCGCACACTTCGACACAGTGTTTGGCATTATCCTGTATGTTAGGGTGCGTGAGTCGTTGAATTCTTTGTTGTCAGCCTTTATATTAAACAGCCCCCATTGTTTAAGGGCACTGTAATGCCACTTATGTAATGCCTTGCATGCTTCGCCGCAGTGTTTCGTGTCACTCTTTGTGTTAGGGTGTGTGTGTCTTTGAAGTGTTCGACGTTATCCTTTATATATTCAAATGCCCACATCGTTAAAGTGTATGGTAGCACCCTTTAGATTATGCCTCTTGTGCTTCGCTGCAGTGATTGGTGTAACCCTTTATGTTAGGTTGCGTGAGTCGTTAAAGTGTACAGTGTCAGCCTTTATGTTAAAATGTCCTCATTGTTGAAGTGTATGGTAGCGGTATTTGTGATATGCCGTGCGTGTTTTGTCGCAGTGTTTAATGTTGATCTTTGTTAGGGTGCGTGCATTGTTGAAGTGTTTGGCATCAGCCTTTATATAAAAAATGCCTGCATCATTGAAGTGTATGGTGGTGTGCTTTATATTATGCTTTGTGCGCTTCGTCACGGTGTTTAACATCACTCTTTGTTAGGGTGCATCCGTCGTTGAAGTGTTCGTCAACATCCTTTATAAATGGAAATGCTTGTGTCGTTGAAGTGTATGGTGGTGTGCTTTATGTTAAACTTTGTGCGCTTCGCAGCAATGTATGGGCGTCCCTCTTTATGTTATAGTACATGTGTTGTTGTAATTGTATGGTGCCACCCTTTATATATATTAAAATGCCAGCGCTGTTGAAGTGTATGGAATCATCTGTTATGTTATGCCATGCATGTTTCATCGTAGTGTTCGACATTGCTCTTTGTTAGGGTGCATGCATCGCCGCAGTGTTTGGCGTCGCCCTTTATATTAGTGTGTGTGCACTATTGAAATGTTCGGCATCGCCACTTTATGTTAGGATGCGTGCGTCTTTGAAGTGTTCGGCACCAACCTTTATATTAAATTGCATGTGCTTTTGAAGTGTATGGTAACATGCCTTATGTTATTACATGCGCACTCCCACACAGTGTTCGATGTTGCTATTTGTTAGAGTGCCTGCTTCGCCACAGTGTTTGGCGTTGCCCTTTATTGTAGTGTGCTGTTGAACTGTTCGGCATCACCCTTTATGTTAGGGGGTGTGTGCGTTGTTGTAGTGCTCGGCATCACCCTTTATATATATTAAAATGACCATTCCGTTGAAATGTTCGGCCGTGTTCTTTATACCTCGCCCGCTTCGCCATAGTGTTTGGGTAAGTGTGTGTGTGTGTGCACATATATGTTTGGGTAAGTGCCAGCATGTTCGTGTATATGTTTGGGTGTGTGTGCATGTTCGCATATATGTGAGGGTGTGTGCTTGTTTATATTTGGGTAAGTGTATGTGTATGCACATATATGTTTGGCGCTTATTAACAGTGTTCAGTGTCACCCTTTATGTTAGGGTGTGCGCGTTGTTGAGGTGATCGGTGCCATCCTTTACATATAAATGTATGCACCTTTGAAGTGTCAGCTTGGTCACTGTGTTCGATGTTTATCTTTGTTTCGGTGCATGCAATGCCACAGTATTTAACAGTGCCCTTTACATTAGGGTGCATGCGTCATTGAAGTGTTCAGTGTCACCCTTTATATTAAAATGCCCCGCATTGTTGAAGTGTAAGGTGGCCCCCTTTATGTTATATTGAAGTGTTCGGCGACACCCTTTCTATTAAATTTCATGTGTCATTGAAGTTTACAGCAGTACCCTTTATGACACTCCTGCTTCGTCGCAAAGTTCGTCATTGCTGTTTGTTAGGGTGCATGTGCTGCCACAGTGTTTGGCATCGCTCTTTATGTTAGGCGGCCGTTGAAGTGTTTGGCGTTAGCCTTTATGTTAGGTTGCACACGATGTTGAAGTGTTCGGCACCATCCTTTATATTAAAATGCATGCACTGTAAATGTGTATGGTAGCACTTTATATGCCTTGTGAGCTTCGTTGTAGTGTTCGACGTTGCTCTTTGTTAGGATGCATGCTTCACCGCAGTGTTTGGTGTCGCCCTTTATGTTAGGGTGTGTGCATCATTGAATTGTTCGGCATTACCCTTTATGTTAGGGGTGTGTACATCGTTGATGTGTTTGGTGTCACCCTGTATATTAAAATGTATGTGTTGTTGAAGTCTACGGTATCGCCCTTTATGTAATGCCCCTTGTGCTTCGTCGCAGTGTTCGACTTTGCTCTTTGTAAGGGTGCGTGCATTGTTGAAGTGTTTGTCATAACCCTTTATGATTGATCGCATGCAATGTTAAAGTGTTCGGCACCCCCCCCCCCAATTTATATTAAAATTCATGCATCGTTGAAGTTTACAGCAGTCCCCTTTATGACATACATGCTTCTTCTTTCAATGTTCGATGTTGCTCTTTGTTAGGGTGCATGCACCATAGCATGTGTTTGGCGATGCCCTTTATGTAAGGGTGCCATTGAAGTGTTTGACATCACTCTTTATGTTAGAGGGTCTGCGACATTGAAGTGTTTGACATCATCCTTTATATTAAACTGCATGAACTGTTGAAGTGAACAGTAGCGTCGTTTATGTTATGGTGCACAGTCTTCATCATAGTGTTCAAAAATTGCTCTTTGTTAGGGCGCATGTGTCGTTGAAGTGTTCGGCGTTACCCTCTTTGTTAGGTCGTGTGCGTCATTGAAGTGTTCGGTGTCACTCTTTATATTAAAATGCATGTGTCGTTGAAGTGTATGATAGCGCCCGTTATGCATTGTGCACTTCGTCACAGTGTTCAACATTACTCTTTGTTAGGATGCATGCACTGCTGCGGTGTTTGACATCGCCCTTTATGTTAGGGTGCATGCGTTGTTGATGTGATTGCCATCATCCTTTATTTTAGGGTAAGTGCGTCGTTGAAGTGGTCGGTGCTATCCTTTATATTAAAATGCATGTGTCGTTGAAGTGTATGGTAGCGCTCATTTATGTTATGCAACACATGCTTCGTCTCTGTTTTCGAAGATGCTCTTTGTAAGGGTGTGTCCGTTATTGAAGTGATCGGCTTCACCCTTTATAATTGGATGCGTGCATAGTTGAAGTGTTCGGCATCTACCTTTATATTAGGGTGCGTGCATCGTTGAAGTGTTCGGCGCTACCTTTATTTTAAAATGTCCGCATCATTGTAGTGTATGGTAGCACACTTTATGTTATATTGTGCGCGCTACGGTGCAAGCATCGTTGAAGTGTTCGACGGCACCCTTCAAGTTAGGGTGCGTGTTTTATTGAAGTGTTCGGCATCACCCTTTATATATTTTAATGCTCACTCCATTGAAGTGTACGGCGATGTCTTTTATGGCCCATGCACTTCGTCGCAGTGTTTGGCGTCACTCTTTATGTTAGGGTGCGTGTGTCGTAGTAGTGTTCGACGCCATCCATTATATTAAAAATGTCCCGCATTGTTGAAGTGTATGGTGGTGGCCTTTATGTTATACCACTCATGCTTCGCCGCAGTGTTTGGCACCATCCTTTATGTAGGGGTGCGTGCGTCTGGTGTCGAGGCCTATGTTATGAATTTGACGACTACATCTTAAACGGTTCTGGAATTACGACCAACTATGGTTATAAGTTCGCATAGGGCTTAAATGACGATTTGTTAATTTTCTTTGTTGGCAACGATAACTATGTTATGAATTTGATGCGTACACCTTTAACGGTTCAGGAATTACGGTCAACTATGCTTATAAGTTAGCATAGGGCTTAATTGACTATTTGTTAATTTTCCTTGTTAGTCTTGAGGCCTTTGTTATGAATTGAACGCAAACATCTTAAACTATTCCGGAATTACAGCCGACTATGCTTATAAGTAAGCATAGGGCTTAAAAGACTATTTGTTAATTTTCCTTGTCTGCGTCGTTGCATGTGTTACGAATTTGTCGCCTACATATTAAACAGTTCGGGAATTATGGTGAACTATGCTTATAAGTTCTCATAAGACTTAAATGTCTATTTATTAATTTTCCTTGTTGATGCGAATGCCTATGTTATGAATTTGACACCTATATCTTAAACTGTTCGGGAATTATGGCCAACTATGCTTATAAGTTATTATAGGGCCTAAATGACCATTTGTTAATTTTCTATGTTGGCGACGATGACTATGTTATGAATTTTACGCCTACACCTTTAACGATTCCGGAATTACGGTCAACTATGCTTATAAGTTCACATAGGGCTTAAATGACTATTTGTTAATTTTCCTTGTCTGCGACGATGGCTATGTTATGAATTTGACAAGTACATATTAAATGGTTCGGGAATTATTGCAAACTATGCTTATAAGTTTGCATATGGCTTAAAGGACTATTTGTTAATTTTCCTTGTCTGCATCATGGCCTATGTTATGAATTTCGTGCCTACATCTTTAACTGCTCGGGAATTACGGCCAACTATGATTATAAGTTCGCATAGGGCATAAATGAATATTTGTTAATTTTCCTTGTTGGCGTCGATGCTTATGTTACGAAATTGACGACCATATCTTAAACTGTTCGGGAATTACGGTGAACTAGGCTTATGAGTTAGCATAGGGCTTAAGTACCTATTTGTTAACATTCTTCCGTTAACATTACCTGTACTGACTGGCTAATTTCGAGAGCTTCGCGTAGCTTATCAGTTAAAAATAAAAATTTTATTTTTTTATTTTTTTCGCAAAAATTGTGTGAGACTTGCGTAGAGACGAGTGCAATTTTAAAAGCGGCGTATAGAGCCTCGCGTGCATAGCGCCTAGCACGCGCGCCGTGGTGACGTCATCGACTGACGCCGGTGGGACGCTACCGTCTTCCTGATTCCTGCCTGGCAGCAGTTGCAATAGAACCGCCTGTATNTTTCAGTTGTGACAGGGTTTTCCTCAAGATAATATCCGACGTCTGTATTCTTCTATACCCGACCGTATCGCCACCTGTCTCCCTGCCACGGGTGGTCCAACGTCATACTAAGTGAGTCCTGCCTGTGTTGGTGCCCTGTAAAAAGCCTTTATGCTTGGTGTGGTAGAATATTTTGTTCTCAGTATAGATACTAACATGTCGTGTACCTATACCTCCTTACGAGACTCTCTGATCGCACCATTAGGGTAATCATTTTTTTAGAAACGGGTGTTTTTAGATATGTTTGATTTTCCCCTTTTATGAGAACCAAGGTAAGTATCCAGAGATTAAATTAATTGAGTAAACACGAATTCTGCCGTCTGCTTACTGATAACTTACTGTGCATTTTACATCATAAGTAATCTGCTGANTAAAAAGCCTTTATGCTTGGTGTGGTAGAATATTTTGTTCTCAGTATAGATACTAACATGTCGTGTACCTATACCTTCTTACGAGACTCTCTGATCGCACCATTAGGGTAATAATTTTTTTAGAAACGGGTGTTTTTAGATATGTTTGATTTTCCCCTATTATGAGAACCAAGGTAAGTATCCATAGATTAAATTTATTGAGTAAACACGAATTCTGCCGTCTGCTTACTGATAACTTACTGTGCATTTTACATCATAAGTAATCTGCTGAAATGTTAAATGGATTGATTTTGACTTCTAAAACACAAATTTAGGTGTTTTTAAAATAATGCACGCAACACATTACAGCATAACACTGACAGGTTACTATTTGATTCCGCACGCACCACGAGTATGTCGGTGGGCATTTCGGTTGTCAGGTGTTGAGCACGCCCACTCTGAAATCTAGAATACCGTGCCATTATTTAGTTTCGTATCACTGTTTCCTCTGAACCTGTACGAAAGTAATAATGTTTCCTATTTCAATTTTATCTTCGTAACAGTAATGGCTATCAAAGAAAAATTAACTTAAAACATATTTTCATTTCACTACACATTTCTGAAATCTAGGAATCCGTATCACAGAACATCACAATTAAAAATTTCTCACTAAATTCATTTTTTTTCCACCACCGAATAAAAATGAAATTTTTGGAGCATCCCTTAAGCAAATAATTGTGAGATTCGTAATTGCCCGAGGATGTGAGGGAGATTTTTGATAGCTTTATGGTGAATCGGATATAGATTATAAAAAAAAATTAGAATTTAAAAGATATGCTACATAAATGTAATGACATTTCACGCGTAAAAGTAGAAAATAAAAGGTTTTGAGTAACGTAACTCTTAGAAAAACTGCCTGTTAGGGTAGAACTACCTCCGATGGAGTCTAATTTTCGAAAGTTTAATTAAAACAATAATGAAANAGATTCGTAATTGCCCGAGGATGTGAGGGAGATTTTTGATAGCTTTATGGTGAATCGGATATAGATTATAAAAAAATATTAGAATTTAAAAGATATGCTACATAAATGTAATGACATTTCACGCGTAAAAGTAGAAAATAAAAGGTTTTGAGTAACGTAACTCTTATAAAAACTGCCTGTTAGGGTAGAACTACCTCCGATGGAGTCTAATTTTCGAAAGTTTAATTAAAACAATAATGAAANGAAAAACTGCCTGTTAGGGTAGAACTACCTCCGATGGAGTCTAATTTTCGAAAGTTTAATTAAAACAATAATGAAAAGCCAAACTTATGCACCGCAGCCATATTTATTAATTTGACTATTGTGGTGGAACTAAAAATGTATTATCCATCTACACAATGATGTCAAATATATAAAAAATCTGACAAATTTAAAGTATGCGATTTAGTATATTCTGCACATATGTCCTGTAAATATTACCAAACACCACGGTTTGAATGTGTACGATCACGAAAAAATAAGTGACAGCAATGGCTGTTCAGTCTTAAAAAATTAACTAAAATTATGATACATAAATTCGTGCAACATTTCATTAAAAAAACTTTCGTATAAATGTCCTCCCTCCACTAAAATCGAGAGTTCCCATTGGTGAGAGATGAGTTAATTAGTATTTACCAAATTCGCCATTTAATAATAACATTTCATATAATGTCAGTAATTTTCTCAAATCACGGGTTGAATTTTAAACAGTGAAACATGTTCGAAAAAATTGCGACGTCAATGCTGTGGGAAAATGTCTACTGAAAATACTGAGCTCTTACAAACTTATGAATTGGTACTCACTTCATTGAATTACACAGTTAATAAAAACTGTGTTATCAACAACGTGAAAGTGGACAAGTCGAGCACACTGCAGCACCGTTTCGGTATCCAGGCGATGGAATTTATACGAAACACGTTGCAGTAGTCATGGTTTNGTCGAGCACACTGCAGCACCGTTTCGGTATCCAGGCGATGGAATTTATACGAAACACGTTGCAGTAGTCATGGTTTGTAAAACACAAAAGCGAAGCCGCAGTGGATATCCCCTCCCAGCAGCACAGTATTAGGGACAATTTCGTCACCATTAAGCTGTACCACATGTTTTCGAACAACACCAACTAACTCTGGCAGGTTATCCCTTGCAAAAAAATAAGACGAATTAATATATATATTTTCCCCTAAAGTGAATATTAAGGACGTTATGCATCCCCATNGTCGAGCACACTGCAGCACCGTTTCGGTATCCAGGCGATGGAATTTATACGAAACACGTTGCAGTAGTCATGGTTTATAAAACACAAAAGCGAAGCCGCAGTGGATATCCCCTCCCAGCAGCACAGTATTAGGGACAATTTCGTCACCATTAAGCTGTACCACATGTTTTCGAACAACACCAACTAACTCTGGCAGGTTATCACTTGCAAAAAAATAAGACGAATTAATATATATATTTTCCCCTAAAGTGAATATTAAGGACGTTATGCATCCCCATAAATAGAAATTTTGAATTATTTGTGTAAAAATACTAANTAAATAGAAATTTTGAATTATTTGTGTAAAAATACTAAAAACAACTCACGATTTAGCAAGAAATAATTGAATGGTCTTTTCTATAGCAGAGATCTTGTACCTCTGAAAACGCGCTTGGCAGTATCGTACTCCTTTGCGGTGTAAATAAGGATTAGCGTCATATTTTTTATGAATATTTGTAACCCTAAGTTGTATTAGATTTTTTAAGACATCTTATAAATAAGCACATCTAAATTAACTATATATATATATATATATATATATAATTTTGTTGGGACACTTTCTAATGAACAGTTTTCGAGACAATTAATGTGTAACTTTCGAAATAGAATATGTGTTGCATGTAAGGTAGGCAATACACAATCACTTTAAGAAGAAAATATTGTACAAATGTTATCCACTTGCATTTTCGTTAGGAGTAACCTACCGAAGTGGTTTGGCCATGCTATAAAACGCCCGGTATAACGCTTGGCAACACCTATCATTGGGTGAGTCTACGGACCCACGCCTATACGAACAGCCCTCAAGATGCAGCTTCAACTCAGCGTGCTGCTCCTCGTTTCTCGTCAAAACACCTATGCTACAGCCATGTTACATAAGTTAGTAATATATTGTATTCCATTCACTCAACATCAAACAGCTTGTTTCGTAACTATTGCATTGTTTAGTAAAATTTATCCCTGCTTGGTCTTTTATATACGTACAATTTAGTTACCGTTAACCATCCCTAGTCAATAAATATAGACATATAACATTTCGTGGAGGCACGTAAAGTTCATCACCTCTCGCAACCAAGTGAAATGTGATATCCTTACTCGTGCTTCATCCCGCACTAGCTTACATGTTAACAGTAATAAACTGAAATAAATATAAAAATAAAGCTTTGCAAAAATATTAAAACTGTAATTAGAGAATATAACAAACTCATATCATTTTGGAAACACTAATTTTGTAAACTGTATTCCAATTTCATTAATTCACAAAATATTTTTTTTGGCTAACTGGTGGGGTGGCAGAAAGATAGTATCATGAGAATACTTTATTTCATGGGGTGTGTGCGTTGACTTTAAACCTTGCAGAATGTATTCAGTAGTGGAATAGTTAAACGTTTACAACAAATTGATATGCTTAAATGGTTACCCATTAGTTTAGTGAAAAACTGAGTCCTGACCTAATGTGTTTTTAAAAAAAAAGGGANGGCAAAATGGTGCGTGGAGGAAGGTTGAGGAATGTGATGTCACAGCACGCAGCGGCCATCTTATGTATTTCATGTTGCATGTGGGTTACCTTGACTGTGATCTAGGGGTGATCATGACCATGAACTGGAATAATCTCAAAGACAAATAAAATAAAAAAAGGAAAATAAAAATTATGTTAAATACTAAAGAAACCTATTAAAACATCAAAGTGTTTTATTATAAAAATTATATAAATAAAATAATAAATTTTTAAACATTTAATGGAAAAATAAAACAAAAAAAAATTAAGATTTGCATGTGTACGGTCAGAAGCTCGAGTCTCGTAAAGATAGCGGGTGATACTCCCAGCCCCTGCTGTCATGACGACTAGAAGACGACTGACCTCCACCGCTATATTTCATTGGCTGTTTAGTCACCCAACCAAATATTTGGATTTATGTCTCCCCCACCAGACCCACATAACCGATTTTCCACTATTTACTTTTTACAGCTCGACCACCAACATTGCCACTAAGGTGAGTTAGTGATTTAATAATGATGCCATATTGCTTGCATGTGAGTGACTGTTTGTTATGTGTCATGTCAACATATATATGAAAAAATGTGGCCAAATTCGCGTCATATCATAAGTCTTCGTCTGATGAGGGGGGAGAAAAATCATTATTTTCGCTTGTCCTTTTTAGCATTAAGCCTGTTAAGTTATTTAATGTTTGGCTATTCCATTACGACAGTTCGTAGGGTATTATCGGTCTTAGTTTATTCTCCCACAAATGTAAAAATCTGCTGAAATTCCAAGTACCTATATAATTTAACGAGCTAATACAGAACTGGGTTTACAGCTAAGGTGTTCACCACAAATATCTTCCGAACAGCTGAATATATCGAAATTTTTATTTTGAATTTGTGAATGGTTCTACGAGGCTCATAAGAGACAGTCTGTGTCTGTTATGAGATGTATTTAATTACTGAAATAATGAAATCAACTTTGGTTTATAAATAGGAATACACACATTTCTCCCAATAGGGTAACATGTTATTAAGCGGCGTGTTCAGTGCCGTGAATATTTTGAAAATCCGATGGGCACTTTTAAATACGTTAGAGGGTTTTCATAGGTATATGTATTTGACTGTAGCTGTGATGGGGTAGGTTGCACTATCCGCTGGGATGTCCTGTGGAGTGTACTTATAGAGGTGACGCATGCGCTAGTGATACAGGAACACAGTAATCGAACTCATGCCAAAGGTTGTTTATTGGTGTTGTTGTTTATGTTACATACAAATAAAATATGGGTTTAATTTGATATTTATAGCTTGATTACAATTATTTAATCGAGAAATCGTGTCTGTTTCACGGTCAACACCAATAGAACATCTCCCAACTGATGATTTATGACTGCATTTGACTAATCTATGGGGAGACAGGCATTTCAAACGGAGAATATTCCCCTCTATGATGCCGATTAAAACAAAAAGTTGCCAAGAGGAATAACAGTTCAAACAGCACCTTTAAGAGCGGATATTAACATACCACATATTTATAGGCATATATGCCTGCTGTTTGCAAACCATTAGGTTTAGTACTTTGATATTCAGTACGTATAATAAATTCTATATTCGAAAATGTGTTTATAACATGTTAGGCCATAATAAAATTTTATAAACATATTAGGCCATCATTTTCAAACCACTAGCGTGACAGTCAGGTAATTTGAGATCGTAGGTAACAAAACAGGCAGCGTTATGTTTCATTAAATGCGAAGGGTATTTATAACCATATTTAGCACAACACACTGTCAATACATTTACAAATTACCAATTCAGTTAAAAGAAAATGATTCATTTAATATCATACTAACTGTAGTCGCAACTGTCAAAATCTCACTTATCACGAACATACCAACATACAGAAGTTTACCGACCAAAAATTGCGACCAACCACACAACCCATATTAATGCCGAACAGGCAAACATAAAGACTGTCCAAACTAGTAATTGATACCGTCCAGACTGACTAACAAATATGCACTATCCAGACTGTCAATGACTGCTGGCCATGCCAGGCCAACTGAAGATGAAGACTGACTGGACATACCAACCGACAAGACAAACCAACTGACAAGTTAAACCGACAGGGAAAACCCAGACCATACAACAACTCAAACCAACACACTTCAAAAAAGACCTCAAAAAAATCTCAAAAAGGAAATTTAAAAAAAAACTTTAAAAGGAGCATCAAAAATAAATCTAATAAAATAATGAAAATGAAATGTCAATCCAAAACTACTACAACATACCTCAGAACGATACCACATAACGAAAGTTCAAAAATTAACATAAAAAAGAAAACACAAAAAGTAACCTCACCGGCTATAAAGTCCGACTGGACTTGCCCATCTGGAAAGACCAATGGACAAGACTAATTGACGTGGCTCATTAGACCAACCGATCAACTAGGCCGACCAGACCAACCATAAAGAGTTTCTATACTGCTGAATATATGAACTACTCATACCAGCCGATCAGTCCAACTGATCGACAAAGCCGATGGACCATAATAACCGGCCATACCGGCCAACTGACTGATCGTACCATCCGACTATACTAAATTACGATACTACCAAGCTAACCAAATGTGCACACAAACCGACCAACAAAAACGACTGCATCAACCAACAAGCCAGACCTACTACACAAAACGACCAAAATTGCTCACCGGCCATACCAAATGGTCATACCGATCAACGAGTACCATCCAAACATACAGACTTACTATTCCAGACCAGACAACTAATAACATCAATAGGCAAGACCAACCATAAATACAAAGTGAACCAACAAAATGAAAAGACTGAAGCTACCAAACAGACTGACCATCCATGCAGAATGACTTCACCAAAGTTTGAGGCCACACAAGGCTAACTGCTGTTACGACTGATGCAAGACTGAACCCTGTTGAGGCTGACTGCTGTCAGGACTGACTCCTGCCAGGACTGACTCCTGCCAACTGTGCCCTTCCGACTGACTTCTTTCTACTGACTCCTTCCAACTGCATCGGGCCGACTGACTCCTGCCGAGACTAACTCCTGCCAAACTGACTCATAGGAAACTGACTTCCACCAAAATGACTAGAACAATGGGCAAAACCAATCAGACAAAATTGCCTTACATGTCTATCGGACCAACCAGCAAGACCAATCGACCATACATACAGACAATACTGACCAGTCTCGAAACACGTCATATAACACAGAACTTACTGGAAATATCAGAACGGAAATCCTTATAAGACACAATATGTATCACAAATCTAATCACGCAGCTTTATCTAAAACACCTAACCAATTAATGTCATATAGAGAATCGAGTCACGATAATCAGAACACGATGCAAGCTAGTCACGAGCCATTTCGCGTACCATGGTCCAGGGAACAAAAAATGCCTTAAAGTATGTCATGAGACATTTCGCGAACAAAGGCCTGAACCACGAAAAATGCCTCAAATATATGTCATGAACCATTTCACGAACCAAGAAAGGAGCTACGAAATTTGCCTTAAAAGTATTCAGTTCACATGATACTGGCTNTCATGAACCATTTCACGAACCAAGAAAGGAGCTACGAAATTTGCCTTAAAAGTATTCAGTTCACATGATACTGGCTACAGCCAGTATCATGTGAACTGAATACTTTTAAACATTAAACATTAAACAAATTACCATTAAAAGTACCATTAAACAAAGACGAGCCTTTCAAAATTCAGTCAAAATATTGTATGGTGTAGCAAGTCAGACAGTCTTCCCGAAGGTTTTATGACACTTCCCAAAGGTGAATCATGGTCTAGAGTCCTACCCATTACAAAATAAATTTTAAAACATACATGAAATATAATTTCGCATTAAAATTCTATAATATTCGGCATCGCCAGTCCTGTAAAATGTCGCGAAACACACATCTGAACCTGAGAAGCAGAAGGGCATAAGTTAGATATGTTCAATTTTTAAATAATTACACCATTTTCCTTAGAGTTGCATGCTCTTTCAGATGCAGATAGTGGTAAGTCCAAATAAATTTCCAGAATTGAAAACCAAGAATTATTTAGCTATAAGTTACATGTTGTTCTAGCAACATAGGGGAGAATATTTATTTATCTCTTAAGGTTTTTTTAGACTCAGTAGCAGAAGGCTGTATTACGACATACTCCCTTCTGCACTTTGGTTTCAACATGCATGAATCAGTATCGGAAGATACCACCTTCTACGTTACACTGAATATTGGACTTACTTGATTGCTTGTTTCGCATTTATTGCAATAAGAATCATAATAACAAAATATTAAATATTTATTATGATATGACCTTGCTTCGTTATTGGCAGCAATAAATAGGTGTAAGCGTTTAATAGAACTGGGTAAACAGCTGCCAGAAAATTTAATGCAAGTTTCATTGAAAAAAAAATACATAATCTCAATATTTACAATATAATTTCCGGACATTTCAAAACTTCTAAGATCTCAATTACAATAACGAGGCCTTGGTTAGTCATATATTTAAAAATAATAAATTAAGCTAAATATTAAATTAAAATAAATTCACCAAACTTTTTTCAAAGACTAGACTATAGGTATTTCATTCGTATCTCAAAGTGAACAATATAGGCCTATTAGTGCAAGTGTTCATGAGCACCATACTGTAAAATGTAACAAGAATGGCTCACAATTATCCTATTTTCACATAACTGGGTGCAAAACTTACTGAATTGACAGTAAATAATCTGGTGAGATGTTAACACTCGCTGTTTTAAGTACGGTCAATTAGTTGAGGTTAGGTTATTCAATCATTGTTCAATAGAGACTGTGTGTAGTAAAATATTTCAAGTTTTCAAGAATAAGACGTAATGATAAGTTGTAATGCTATGGTAGTAAATTGAGAAATGGATATTAGTTTTGTTTCAGAATATGATGAGAAACAACAAAGAAATCCCCTCAAAAATACAACCAAAATCTTTAATTGAATGTGGTCTATTTGCAAAGAGAGTGAAACTGGATGGTAGTAAAACTTCCATTGAAAAATCAACTGAAGTGGACACAGAAGATGATAATAATCCAAACGAGATGTCTGTAGCAGCTGATGATAGCTCACGTGTTCTCCGAGATTTAATGTTGCCACGTGATTCTGCAGACACTAATAAAACTTTAATTGAAATTCTCGGTTTTGAATCTCCACTGACGGCACAACAAATAGTTACCTTTATTTCGAAGTTAACGCAGAGTAACTCAACAGTTACTTCACTTGCGAATGAACTTCCACCAACAGCAAGACATTTCGATGAACATTTTAAAATTAGTGACACAGTTCATTCTGAGGCTGAAAACACAGCAAACTTCTGTAAAAGTCCAAATTAAGCCCTTGTAACATATAGCATTCTGGAAAATTAAAGTAGATTGTAGCTATAATGCTGCAATTGATAACATTGTTGATATTGCGGCAGATGATAACATGTTTCAACAAGGTCATATTTTAGGGGGTGAAGAAATCCCGGACAGACAGAGAGTAACGGAAAGAAGCACACTAGACAGACAAAGACTAAAGGAAAGAAGCACACTAGGGATATTAATCAGTGGAAAAAAAAATGTTCCAAAATTAAAAAGGCTGAAGGGTGAGGAGTATTCATCAGCTTAGCGCAATTGTACCACAACGCATTCTTGAACCAGCATGTGACCACTGTAAAGGAAAATGTTCAAATAAAGTAACTCGCCAACAAATAGAAAATATTAACAGAACTTTTGGAAAAGTTCTGAAACATGGGGTCAACGTAATCAGTATATTGCTGACTGTGTGAAATATTCAGAAATAGTACGAAAGGTAAAAAGAAATGGGAAGCGAAAATCAGAAAGAAGTACCACAAGGGTATACTTTTTCCATAGTGACGGGTAAAGCTTTAAAGTATGCCAAAGTATGTTTCGGGGCATGTTCTCAATTTCTGATAAATATGTGTCTAATGTTCTCAAGAAACTGTTTACTGAAACTGAAATTGTTTCACCTAATAATCGAGGTTGCCATGCACCTAGCAATGTAACTGGCCCAGACGTTATTACTAACATCGAAAAACACAGACAGTTTTCCGTTCCCCGAATCGCACTACTCGTGTGGTAAAACTGACAGAAAATACCTTGGACCAGAACTAAACTTGTAGTTTATGTACAACATATAAGCCACTCTTTGCAGTGAAGTTTTCAATGAAGTTTTCAATGAGCAGTACAAAATGTCTTTCCATCCTCCAACAAATGACACATTTGACACCTGTGACAAGCTAAGAAACTTAGTTGCATATGCAGTCTCAGAGGATGAAAAAGGATCTATAAAATAACAAAAAGAAAAACATTTAAAGCATGCTGAAACACGGTACAAGCTGAAATCTGAATATAAAAATAAAGCTGGAAAAGAAAGTGGGTGTGGTGTATTGATGATGGACATACAAAATGTTTACCGACTCAAGTCTAAAAAACTGTCTGTCATTTAACAGTCGTATGCCATGTGTGCTAAACGAAACCANTGAAGCTGGAAAAGAAAGTGGGTGTGGTGTATTGATGATGGACATACAAAAATGTTTACCGACTCAAGTCTAAAAAACTGTCTGTCATTTAACAGTCGTATGCCATGTGTGCTAAACAAAACCATCTATGATTCAGGTACAGGTTAAGCATATTGCGTGATGGGGGANCATCTATGATTCAGGTACAGGTTAAGCATATTGCGTGATGGGGGATGAAACAATTCTAACAAGGGGAGGAAACGAAGTGGCTTCTTGTGTATATAAATTGTGTATAATATGCATGTCACCAGAAACCAACTGCATAATTTAATGGACATACAACTGTACAGGCCAGCATAGGAACTAAATGAGTGTATATTGCTACATTCTGCTGGTTTCTAAACTTCCCAAAATTCAATTTATTGATAGCAAATGCATGCTAAAAGGACACACACATCTAGAAGTAGACATGGTACATATATCATTGAGAAAAAAAGAAACAGTTCAAAGATTTTGAAATAAGCATTCTACGTGACTGGGAGCAATTCATTTAAACAGTTAAATTAAACAAAACACATTGCAATGTGCAACACTTATCTAAAGATAACTTTCTGAATTTCAGCATTTTGGCAACATGTACTGGGAGTCCATTAGTGGTAAGATGTACAGATGAGAATGGCGACCAGTTTCTTATCTCTCAAGTAGCATGGCTATGTATTCGAAAAAAAAACCCTGAAAACTGTTCTTCAAAACCATTTTTAATGAAGATTCATTTAAAGTAGTAGATCTTCGCAGAAATTCTAGAAAGAATCTGCAGCTACCAGAAGAACTTCCGCCATGTCGTAAAAGTGCAAGATCTATCAAGCCATAAAAATTCTAGGATATCATTACTCTAATTCATTGAACCCTAGGACACTTCAGAGAACACTATAGGAATCTTTCGCCTTCCTCAGAGCTTCTGAATTCCCTGAAACCAATTACGTGTAAGAGGTCAGTTCAATGTTTGATATTATAACAGAGAAATGCTATGTTTCTGTTGTTTAACGAAAAGTTTTATTTTTCTGTATTAATTCACTGTAGGCTATTTTCGTGCTGAAATAAGTTGACATACTGATTGTTTTCTGTTAAGAGTTTTCATAATAACTATTTCTTGTAGATAACATTACATCTGTGAGAAGATAATTTACTTCAGAGAGAAACCTGCAATGGCAATCTCTTTTCTTATAATGCGTTTTTTTGTAAAAAACGTTAAAACTGATATGTTTTACTGGATTTTTTCCAGAGACTTAATGCTGGTTGAAAGGATGTACGTCACACTCTACACAAACGCATTAATATAAGTCCACATAGCTCTTATTTGATTTAATTAAAAACTCTTCTATAAGTTTTAAGTCTCACATTTTTTCACATACGTTCATGAATGTATTGAGAATGTAAAATATATAGATGGTGGTAAATTGATCAGTAAATATATAAATTTTAAAATTTTTTATGACCAAACATCTTTTAACCCATTTCCTGTACATGAGTTTCGGACTTAACACCCTTCTGCTTCTCAAGTTCAGATATTATTTAATAATACGAGTCACCCTTTTGAGGTGTCTCTACAGCTATGTTTCTGTCAAATGGTACATAACCGAATTTGTTTGACAATTTATTGCTTGATGAAATCTTGAGACAGACGANGCTATGTTTCTGTCAAATGGTACATAACCGAATTTGTTTGACAATTTATTGCTTGATGAAATCTTGAGACAGACGACCATATAATGAGGAACGCACCATTAACACTCCACACTCGTTATCATCCTCACGAGCGACAATCGAGCGACAATGTTGCAACATCTGATTGGGCTTCTCAAACTGACCACTCACGCCCGGAAATATTCAATGACAAGAGGCATGTTTCCCATTTGTGGAGCACTTCACGAAACTTATCGCGAACCGTTCATCTACTGTACGAATTGACTCCCTCNGCTATGTTTCTGTCAAATGGTACATAACCGAATTTGTTTGACAATTTATTGCTTGATGAAATCTTGAGACAGACGATGAGGAACGCACCATTAACACTCCACACTCGTTATCATCCTCACGAGCGACAATCGAGCGACAATGTTGCAACATCTGATTGGGCTTCTCAAACTGACCACTCACTCCCGGAAATATTCAATGACAAGAAGCATGTTTCCCATTTGTGGAGCACTTCACGAAACTTATCGCGAACCGTTCATCTACTGTACGAATTGACTCCCTCGAAACCCTTTTCGAAACANGCATGTTTCCCATTTGTGGAGCACTTCACGAAACTTATCGCGAACCGTTCATCTACTGTACGAATTGACTCCCTCGAAACCCTTTTCGAAACATATCGGGAACTAACCACCTAGTTGATGAAACACTTCTCTTACTGCTCTAGTAGGGAGCCCAGCTTATACTTACTGAAGAACTTCAATTACAAGTAGAAAAAGAAAATGGGAAAATTCTGCACTTTCTAAGAATGTTTATCAAAATGTACTGATATCTTCATTTAAAAAAAATGTTGAACACGATTAACGGATCGCGCGAGTGCAAAGAAGGTTGCCACACATTATTGTCATAGTCTGACATATTTATAATTTGCGTTTATTGTGTTTTGCTTGTGTGGAGTGTGAATACATGTCCCTAAAGACACAGACTAAGGCCTTAGTATAAATGTGAGCAGTGTGAGGCACATAAGTTCAGTGAACATGCAGCATGTCCCGACGGTGCCTTCGTCAAAGATTTTCCCAGCTGGATGAGTTTGAGAGAGGACGCATCTTCGGCCTCCGAGATGCAGGTTGGACGTGTTTGCAAATTTCTCGCCACTTGAACCGTTCAGTCTACACTGTGAGTTGCCGTTGGATGCAGTAGGAACAGGAGGGTACACACACCTGTCAAGAAGGCTCGGATCAACATCGGTGGACCACCTGCAGGGAGGAACGTTTCATTGTGCGACAGGCAGAAAGCACTTCACGGGCTTCGCTGCATACTATCCAGGGACATGTCATAGCAGCTGGGGATATGCCTATGCCCACCAGTACCATATCCAGCGAAATCTGTCATCGCGGCATCCCACGACATCCCTCACGATGTCTACCATTACGACCTCACTATCGTCGAGCACAAGTGACCTTCTGCCAGGAACAGGCGGCATGGCAGCATGCGGACTGGCGACAAGTAGTGTTCAGCGATGAACCGCCATTCTGTCTGGATACAGACGACCGCAGAACTTGAGCCTGGAGACGTCCTGGCCAGCACTGTGATCCACGCTTCATTGTAGAGCAGCAAACAAACCCAACGAGTAGTGATACATTGTGAGGTGCCATTTCATATGATTCCCGCACTCCACAAGTGCTGACTGAATGAACTAGTGGCAATAAATTCAGGAAATCCTGTTACCATGTGCGCTCTCATATCTGGTGCAGCTTGACAACCCTAGTTTTCAGCAGTATGATGCCTGGCCTCACATAGCACGAGTACCTCTGGTCTGCCTTCATGATGTCAACATGCTTCTTTTCCCACAAGGTTCCCTGAACTCTCACCCATCGTCATTGTTTGGGGCTAGATTGGACGTCAACTTCGGCCAGCCACAACTACGGCGGGTTTGGAGGGTCAGTTGCACCAGTTGTGGGAGGACCTTCCTCAGCAGAACTTCCAACGTTTTTATGCTCTCATGCTCGACCGCATCGCCACCTCTCACTGTGCTAGGGGTGGTCCAACGCTCTACTAAATGCATTCTGAAAGTGTTGGTCCCTTGTAATACATGCTTGGTATGGTTTATATTTTGTTATTTTCGGTATACATACCACCATGTCCTGTGCCTGCACCCACCTACTTACTCCTGTAATTTTACCTTCGGCGTGGCAATGTATTTATGTAAATGGCTTTATTTAACAGTCTTAATATAACTAACTTTAGAGTGATTGAGCATTTCGCATGTGTACTGTTGTTGATTCTGCATTGTTCCTTATTAATATGCACGAATACAAGCCACAGTGATTACCTACCACTCTATTCAGTTTTTNGTTGATTCTGCATTGTTCCTTATTAATATGCACGAATACAAGCCACAGTGATTACCTACCACTCTATTCAGTTTTTAAACAGGAAAGTTATTATCCTTTAAAATTGTATTTATATAAATAAATGTCGTTTTGCAAGGGTGGAGGAAGGTTTATAATTCACCTATTCACATTCTTTCAAGGAAGGGTCTATAAGCGGCCGTCATCACAGAAGGCAGACATGGAATTGGGAACAAAAAATTATGTAACAATGTAATGCAAATGCAGGGAAATGGGACTCACCTGAGAAAATCCTCAGGCCAACAGCAATATCCGTCTAGTTTCACACATTTAAAAAACACTGGTGACTACGCGTGAAGTTTGACCCTGTTCGCCGTGTTAAAAGGTTTGTGAACTAACTGCATGTCCAGTTACGCCCCGGTATTTGCAACGATTGGTTTGTAGTTGCAAATATGTTTAAAATATTTTTTTCCTGGGAAAAAGCTACATCTGCCTGCACGCAAAATTAATGTATGTTCGAAAAAAATTAATTTATGAGAAAATAAAGTTTTAATATTTTGTTATACGAGTACATATACAAATACCACAGATCTCATTTACATGCTGTTCTAAGTAGAGATGAAAACATGTCTGCGGGTGAAGCGCATATTTGAAATTCAGATAGTTTAGTAAACGGAAGTGAAAAGCGTGAAACAAATTCTTATCAAGCGTATTCAACAAGCACTTAGCTATAAAGTGAAAGGGGTGAGAAAAAAGTTTGTAACTACAAGTACAAACGTTTTGGTTTTAAAATATATTGCAACAAAGCGGTATTCTCTTTTATCCTTCTTTTATCCTTCTTTGAGCCACCTCTGTGTGGCAACCGACACCGCCTCCTTTGGCAGAAACGGATGAATCTCCAGAAATGTAGCTATAGTTGCAAGTGGATTCCTAGGGCGCTGCTAACCCTAAAGTTTTTTTAAATAAAAAAGTTTCGTTTTACTTCTTTAATGGAAGACGTGTTTCAATTAGCAATGCATGTCTAAATGTATGGATAACCAAATACATTTATTTTTATGTATAGGTGATCAACTGAANGTTGATTCTGCATTGTTCCTTATTAATATGCACGAATACAAGCCACAGTGATTACCTACCACTCTATTCAGTTTTTTAACAGGAAAGTTATTATCCTTTAAAATTGTATTTATATAAATAAATGTCGTTTTGCAAGGGTAGAGGAAGGTTTATAATTCACCTATTCACATTCTTTCAAGGAAGGGTCTATAAGCGGCCGTCATCACAGAAGGCAGACATGGAATTGGGAACAAAAAATTATGTAACAATGTAATGCAAATGCGGGGAAATGGGACTCACCTGAGAAAATCCTCAGGCCAACAGCAATATCCGTCTAGTTTCACACATTAAAAAACACTGGTGACTACGCGTGAAGTTTGACCCTGTTCGCCGTGTTAAAAGGTTTGTGAACTAACTGCTTGTCCAGTTACGCCCCGGTATTTGCAACGATTGGTTTGTAGTTGCAAATATGTTTAAAATATTTTTTTCCTGGGAAAAAGCTACATCTGCCTGCACGCAAAATTAATGTATGTTCGAAAAAAATTAATTTATGAGAAAATAAAGTTTTAATATTTTGTTATACGAGTACATATACAAATACCACAGATCTCATTTACATGCTGTTCTAAGTAGAGATGAAAACATGTCTGCGGGTGAAGCGCATATTTGAAATTCAGATAGTTTAGTAAACGGAAGTGAAAAGCGTGAAACAAATTCTTATCAAGCGTATTCAACAAGCACTTAGCTATAAAGTGAAAGGGGTGAGAAAAAAGTTTGTAACTACAAGTACGAACGTTTTGGTTTTAAAATATATTGCAACAAAGCGGTATTCTCTTTTATCCTTCTTTTATCCTTCTTTGAGCCACCTCTGTGTGGCAACCGACACCGCCTCCTTGGGCACAAACGGATGAATCTCCAGAAATGTAGCTATAGTTGCAAGTGGATTCCTAGGGCGCTGCTAACCCTAAAGTTTTTTTAAATAAAAAAGTTTCGTTTTACTTCTTTAATGGAAGACGTCTTTCAATTAGCAATGCATGTCTAAATGTATGGATAACCAAATACATTTATTTTTATGTATAGGTGATCAACTGAANCTTTCAATTAGCAATGCATGTCTAAATGTATGGATAACCAAATACATTTATTTTTATGTATAGGTGATCAACTGAATTTATTTATGCCGAATGATAAGTGGTAGCGATTCAAAAGTCCCAAAATTAAAAGAAATTGTTACTTTCAAAACGATTGTTTAGACGATTCCTCTACAAAAAAATAATTTAGGAACAGAAAAGCAAAGTAGGACATCATTCTATTTCCCAGTTTTGGCTGTGTAGAAGAAAGGCATATGAGGGTTGTTTGTTAGTTCAGTATATAAAAAAAATCACAATAATGTTTATTAAATTGAAAAAGAACACAATGAAATTACCAAAAGCGACAGTGAAACTTGTACTTAGGCAGATTTCAAAGAAATACTTTATGAATAATAAAAGAAGCTACGCATTATATGTAAAATGTCTTACAATTAATAATTAACAATTTTTTCAAACCTTATCATTATGAAAACTGAAGGAAGGCATACTCGCAGAGCCCCCTAAATTTTGGAAAATAATAAATGTCGTTTATAAAGAGAAAATAGCCACATTCAAAGCCCGAATCAGCGACATAAGTCAGTGAAATAACATTCACTGAAAGTCAGTTACTAAGTTACTGCCGACTGGCAAATCAAGCAAATGAACTAGGAACGAGTGACTTATAGCAGTGTAATTCTCGACATTCAGTGGGAATTACAAATAACTCAGTAAAATTCAGCCATCATATTAATTAGTTACCAGGCACTGATAAACTGTCGCTCAATTTTCACTTTTTTACTGATTTGGCTCAATTCGCACTCTCTCAGGTTTAGAGTGCACTTGTAATGCTGCTACAGTTTGTCCGTGACTATTAAAGTTCACAGTGTCAATTCATAATTTGTTTTTTTTTTTAGTAAACACTGCAAAACGAAATTAAAATTTGGTATATCATATAGATAAGGTATTTAACTAGCCGAAAAAAAAGTATTTTTTTAACCGTCTGCTTTTATTATACAGTTACATGCAGTTGGCGAAAACCAAACACTATTTAGAAGGAATTAGTTGCAGAAATATTACTGTTTCTTAAACGTATTTCATATAATACCATTAATAGTGAATCAGCTTTTTACCGAACTGTTAATTAATATGTGATAAAACATTTTTTATTAAAATCAGGATTTCAGAGAAGATTGTTTACTCTAGCATAAAATGTCCATCTCACTTTCATAAAAACAATAATTTTAAGTTAAGAAAAACTATAATATTATGCTAACATAACCACAGTGAAAAAAACCCTCTCGAATGTATTTTGGAATTGAATAGGGGTAAATATTTTGCTTGGATTACTGTAATTTATTGAATTGTTGACTACTCTAAAATCTGAGGTTATCTTATAAACTAATAGACTAGACCGTAAATATCACGTTCCTCTCATAGACTGTTTTAGGTTCTTTCGTCACTTTTACTATTAGTAAGCGAAAAATCACTGCTCTTGATCGTGCTCTTTGCACCTCCCATGTAAGAATTAACACCACATTTCCAGTAGAAAAAAAGTACCCTGGTTTTGCCGGCCGTAGGCAAATTTGCGCTTGAGCTAAGAGGGACCAGTTCTACTGTCTTTGGCACAGGCTTATATTACGCAAAACTATAAGAAAGAATTAGTAGTAGGGTTATGCCGATCCGGGAACAGTGGCTGGGGGCAGAGCCGCCAAGGCGGCGTCCACCATCTTGGTAGGCGTTACACCACCGTTCACCATCTTGGTAGGTGCGGTTGTTAGCCATGTTTGTCGGTGCAGTCCCCATATTAGAAGGTGTCACAACAAAATCCACCAATTGGCTTTCAGTAGTTCCTTCATCGTCTGCTAGGGATGCTGGTGTCGCTCTCGCTAGGCCACCATGTTGCAAAAGGTGCTTAAAATATAATCTGGAGGAGGGTGGGATTGAACTGCCGAACCTCGGATTGGCATGTAGATGCCTTACACCACTCGGCTATAGGAACATGTTTAGGGACAAGTGTTTAAAATAAGTATATCTACTTTCATGTGTTTGGAGAAAACATTGAATTTAAAAAAAAGTTTGGTTTTTTAATTGTTATTTTAGAATTAAAATATTTTAAATCACTTTTTAAATATTTATTTTTATTAAATATTAAGAAAAGGTGGATTAAAAAAATATACTATAATTGTTTATTTCATCGAAGTTACTATAGTTGAGTTTGCGAGCATGCTTGGACAGGTAGGGCAGCTGACATTGTCAAATCAATCGTGAAACGATCATACATCTAGGAATCGATTAATTTATAAAATTTAAAATTATTTTACAAAAATTTATTTTATTTATCAATTGGAATTTGCCCAAATATAAAAAAAAATACTGGAAATGTATCGGATATAAATGTTTAATGAAACATCTTTGTATAAAGGTAAAACTATGTTAATTTTTCACTTTCCTGTCACTTAATGAAATTTAAAAAAGAAAACTGAAAGAGGCATAGGGATTTCAACCCACAACTTCTCGAACAGGTGTCTGTTACTCTTATCACTTAGCTACTTTAACAACTATAGTTGGGCTTTCTTAAAATCTGCTAGAATAGCCATCAAACGAAAAGATTGTCATTCCTTTATACAATTACTGAAATGTTTAATGCATTTTGTTATATATTTCTTTAATCAATGCATATATGGCTCATAACCACATTTATTGAAGAATTTTTTCAGCTGAAATGTATCGTTTTTACTATTTTGAAAACTTTTTAAAGCAAATGTTCTTTTAAAATTTTTTTTTTTCAGTCATGATAATAATCATATTTGCTTATGCTCACATTGAATTTTTTTTAATATATACTTTTTAATCAATTGTGTATCAGACTACTTTTTTTTCGCAATCTGGCTCATAAGCAAGCGAATATGCTCAGGCATTTAGGTAAGCGAATATAATTTGGGAACTCTTGGGAGGCAGACTGGTGAAATTCTGTTTGCAAGTGTCATTTATAGCTTAAGGAATGTATGATTAAGCCCTTTATAACCATGGTGATAAGCCTATTTATTTGCTTCATAGTAATGTTTTTTACGAAAACAGTGTATAACATACTGGTTACGATGTAGGGTTGATAAAAAAAATTTTATATTTTTTGTTTAAAATTTATTAAAATATATTACTACAAAAACCCTCAAAAATATTCGTGTTCGTCCATGTAATGTGTGCACCCGTATACCAATCTCAGTCCTTCGTTAAACATGAAACCAACTAATCTGGCTCTTATAAACTTCGTGTCATCGTGCAGTAAGCTTAAAGGTACAGTCCTTGTAGCAAAAGCGAAACCGATATGCCACTGAAAATACTGTATATGATATACTAGTGGATCCAGATGGNAATACTGTATATGATATACTAGTGGATCCAGATGGTTCGGCTGTCGTCATGTCAGTGTATATGCTTGATTCATGTTAATGTGGCTTGTATTGTTATCTGGTATAGTGGTATANGGTTCGGCTGTCGTCATGTCAGTGTATATGCTTGATTCATGTTAATGTGGCTTGTATTGTTATCTGGTATAGTGGTAGCTATGGTTTTGAAGATTAAATGATGGTATGCTAGTGTAATGATAAAAGATATTATCTGTGTGGTACTCAGAACTGCTGGGGTTATCTATATAAACATTTTGTATGCAAAAGATATTATACCTGGTAGGTTTTTTCAATGGGTTATTGGTATAGATTGTTGGTATAAGATACTGGTTTTCTGGTTGACATAGGGATTGATATTGATATTTGATATGCTGGAGGGATTGTACATGCTATGTTTTGGTCAATGTGGTTAATGGTCTCGTTGGCTAGAAACTGCCTGGTTTGTTGGTGTTGATATGTTGATATGTGTGGGTATATTGTTGGTTTTCTTTCTTGAATATCTACTAAATGTCTACTGATAATAATGCCATGACAGTCATGTTAGAGTTAAATTTTTTCATATTTTCGTATGTGTGGTCTGTACTCTATGATGCGTAGTATGTCGTGAAGTATATTTTTGGTGTCGGTCGGAAGAGCAGATAGTATGGGTAATATATATAAATTTTTTTTGGAAAGTCCTGTGTGTCAACTGAATGGTTGAGGTGTGCTTGGGTTATGGTGGGTGGTAAGAGTGGATAGTATATTTGGTCTAATATTTATTGGTAGATCATGTCGAATGGTTGTTAGGTCATAGGCTGGTTTCATATGTATGGTTGCTTGTTACACTTGGGGTGTGATTAATAGTATGGTTGGCATGTTGGGTGGTATGATTTCCAGTATACTTGTATAAAGATAGCTGGTGTATGTGAAATGGAATGGTCAGTATGTGTGTGTTTCGGTGAGTCCTATACTGCTAAGGCATGCTTGACATAAAGTAATTGGTATGGATGGTCAATATTTTTAGATGGTATCAGTCGGTATGGTGGATATTATGGGAAGAAGTTAATTGTGTCGCGGTTTCTGAAATGGCTTTGTAAGGCATGTACTGTATGTTTGTTTGGTATGGTTGTTATATTTTTGAATTTTATTTTGGGTGGTATGATAACTAAATAAGTATATTTTGCTGGCATCGACACGTAGAGCAGAAAGTATGGCCAGTAGGAAAATTTTGGTAATTATTATGTTGGCTGAATGATCGAGTTATGCGTTAGTTATAGTGAGCAGTGAGTATATTTTGTCTGGTGTCGGTAAAACATATGGTATGGTAGGGCATTTGCGGACTGAATTGTTTGGGGTATGCTTGAGTTATAGTGTGTGGTAAGGGTGGTGTCGAATGGCAGAGTGGATGGATTTGGTGTTAGGATATGCGCTGTTTTGAACTGTTTAGATGCTTGGCGTACTCGAGGTATGATGTATGGTATAAATGGCATTATGGGTTGTATTGTTGATTAGTAATGGCTGAGGTATACTTGGGTCATAGAAGATGTTATGGCTGCTACATTGGGTGGTCAGTTATAAGTTGAATATGTTATGTTGACAAATGGTAGGAATTATTGTGATATGGGTTGGTCTTGAATATATGGTTACTTGTGTTGACGTGATCGTGTCTCACTTTATGTTTGGCTATATTGGATTTTAAATTCAATTCTGCTTCATCCGAATATATATTTGTAAGTGCAAGGTGAATGTTACTCGAAGTACTGATTGATTGCATTCCGTTTGAAGTGCATTTTTGAAATCTGGACAACTAAAGTTTTCTTTATTGGCTGTAATAATGCTAATTATGTAGGACATGTGAGTGTTTAGAATTAGTATGATTTTTATCTGGACAATGGTAGGTTAGGTTTTGTTATGACAATTTTTATTTACTTTGGTAGGTAAGGTTTGTTTTTTTTCGGACATTAGAAGGTTAAGGTATGTTAATTTGACAGGTGGTAGGGATGTTTGTGTTTTGACTGGTTTGAACTCTATAGTTTCTGTAAACTTGAGTTATTGTGGTTGGATCATTGAATGGTATGGAACCTACTTGAGAGTATATAAGGAGCAGGGTTCCAGTTAGTAGGCTTAGTTTGGCAGTGGCAGTCGTGAAAGACAATTCTTCTCAGCTCTTGAAAGTATCTGGAATATATTATGGATCCAAACGTCTGAGGTTGGCACAGTGTCATCAATTTCTTCATATGGGGTATCTGTGGCAGCAGCACCACCATCGTCTTATTCAGTTATGGTGCAATTAGAACCTTCAACTTCTTTGAATTGGACACCTACAGCAGTGAAGTCATCGATTACATTGTCAAGGTTTTGTTGCTGTTACATAGAGAATACATTTTCTAAAAAGTGCAATGCTCGGATACATGAAATAAATTTCATTCAGATAGTTGAATTTGCGAATTTTTTATGTGTAAAATGCAAATAATAATTTGGTCGGTTAGGTGACAACCTGAAAAGATATCACGAAACCTGCACTGGTCTACCTTTACTTCCTGCTAAGCATTATCTGTCAACATTGCATCGGGGCTGTACTGCGATGATAAACGCGACCAGCATTGGAAAATCATCGATGCAGAAAACTTCAACTGTGTTTGACATCGGCAATTCGCTGCTTTCATCAAGAGTTTCATGCCGTGACAACGACGAGACTTTCGCAAATTATAATGAAGTACGGCAGCATGAAAATAACGCATGTATAAGGAGTACCGTCCGCATGATATATCGGTGTGAGAAGTGCTCCAAACTGTTAGCATGCACCGACAGTTTAAATAGACATTTTAAACAATGTAAAATTGATGTATCATCCACCGATGTTGAACGCGCAGATTACCCTACATCTGTATGGTTTAAAAGCAAAAACTTTCCCTATTCCAGCTACGACTGGTGAATCAGATGCTATACCTATCAAATCGTTATCGCAACCTACGAAAATAACATGTAAGATGAAGGCGAATACAAATGGATTTTTCCAAAAATTATCTGAATTCAGGGGTTCTCTAAAAATTATGTTGCTCCGAATCTGACGTCTTCGACGAAATATGTTTGTTAATTTTTGATAAACATGAAAAATTTTTATAAACCAAATTGCAGAGGAGGTGGAAAATTAAGGTGGTGTGATATATAATATATTACTGGAATAGAGCTACAGTAAACCAGATTCATACAATGATGAGCATGCAAGGATGGCATTCAAGACCTCAAATGTATGTATCTGTAATGTACATGACATTGACGAGAGCGTTGAAAAGAGAAAAAAGAAGGTATGCCGTGAGGAAGAAGAAATGGTATTGAAGGACTCTGGCTGGGCACTCGATTCGGTAGATCTTCTATACTGAGAAAGAGCCGATTCGATCCACTCAAAACATAAGCAATAAATAGATTGATATCTTTGTCTTTGGTGGGGATTACAAACACATGAAATAACCGCATTTCATTATATCAGGAAGTGTATATTTGCAATGAGCGTAAGTAAGTGATAAATCTTTGTACCAGCGATGGTTATGTCTCTAATGAGACTGCAGTGCTGAGAAGTTTATATCTATGTTGCTGCAATTACCATCATCAGTCTGATTGACAACAGTATCATCGTTTCAATCCTGTAACTCCTACATTTCAATGTCAATAACAAGTACAAACGTATCATTTAACAACTCATCAGCAGGTGCAACGGAACCTGCATTATTGCCTACTATGGTGCACCAAAACTTCTGTATGATGTCATGAGTGGATATATAGGTATGTAGGTTCGTTTTTGGAGCTTAATTTGATAGAGTTCTTGGTGAGGGACAGATCGTCTCAACAAATGGCGGCACATGGCATAACAATTATGGATATGGTAGTCGTGCCTCCAGCAGAAGCACCATATAATTCTTCAGATAGGACACCTGTAGCAGCAGCACCACCATCTACATCTTCAGGGATGCAAAAATCGCCATCGACTTCTTCGGATGGGTCACCTCTGCCAAAAAAAAACTTATCCCTGCAGCAATGTGACAAGGTATTTTTGCACAAAACAAATCGCACGACAGCACGCAATTAATGGCTGTATGATCAATTCCAACTGAAATAAATATCTATGTTTAGGGAGAGGGTCGTTGTTTTATCGCAGCGATACTTACTGCAAACATGTTAGGTCATGCAAAGTTAAACTGCAGGCCTCCTCGAAGTCACAGTGTTGGTTCTGCAACAGAGAGTTCTTGCGGCTACCATCGGCAGTGTGATGGACGGTAATTTCGATCTTATGTTTCCTCTACCAAAATCGACTGCGACCATTATGAACGACAGGCCTGTGAAATCATCACCAGGAGCAACATATTTTTCCAAGAAGAAATTTTCATTCCTCTTTCCTACCTCCTCCGAAATGACGACCGCCGAACAATCTGGGTCCTCTAGTGTATCATCTACAGAACTTTCAGTGGCGTATGTGTGTCGCTTTTGCTGCATGGACTTTGCCTTTAAGCTTACTGCACGACGATACGATGTTTATAAGTGCCAGAATAGTTGGTTTCATGTTTAACGAAGAACTGAGGTTTATATAAGTATACACGCTTTACATGGACGAACATGAATATTTTTTAATGTTTTGTAGTGATTTTTTATAATAATTTTTTAACACGAATATTAATTTTTTTTTATTGTTAACTCTATAATATAACCAATCTGTTATCAACTGTTTTGTCAGAAACATAACCATGAAATAAATAAATAGGCTAATCACCATGGTTATAAAGGGCTTAAACGTATATTCCTGGAGCTCGAAAAGAATCTTGCAATATAAATGTCACCAGCCTGTTTCCCGAGAGTTCGTAAATTATATTCACCTACCTAAATGCCTGTACGTATTCGCTCGCTTACGAGTTAACTTGCGAAAAAAAATGAGGTCTGCTACATAATGATTTAAAAAGAATATATAAAATCATTTAATGGGAGTATATGCACATATTATTCAGATCCCGACTTAAAAAAACAAAATATTTTGAATAGATATTATCCATTTTAAAAGTTTTTTTAAATTGTTATAACGATAGATATATATAGACTGAAAAAGTTCTCCGATAAATGTGGTAATGATCATATACGCATTGATTAAAAAAAAATATATAACAAAATGTTCGATACATTAAATATCTCTGTTATTGTACGAGGAAATGGCAGCCTCTTCGTTTGGTGGCAATTGTAGCAAGTTTCACGAAAGCATGCCTTTGGTTGTTAAAGTAGATAAGTGATGAGTGTTACCAGACACCAATTGAGATGCTGTGGGTCAAACCCTCATAGGTTTAATTTTTTTAATAATACAAATTTACATCAAAAAGTATAAAATTTACATAATTTAACTTTTATAAACCTATTTTGCATTATAATTACACATCCAAAACATTTAACAGTATTTTTTTTTTTAAGATTTGGGCATTTTCCAAATGATAAATAAATAATTGTTATTATTTATAAATGAATTTATTCCTAGATATATTATCGTTTCAAGATTGATTGACAGTGTCAGCTGCCCTGCCCTGCCTGTCTATGCATACTCGCAAACTCACCTCCAGTATCCTAAATATACTAAAAAATGATAATGTATTATTAAAGTACACCTTTCCTTAATACTAAATAAAATAAGTATTTAAGAGAAGTGACCAAAAATTTTATTATTCTGAAATAATAATAAAAACAAAACCATCTTTTTTAAATATATATAGTTTTCCCCAATACACATGACATTATATTAACATGGCGGCAACGACACCAGTGCCCGTAACAGGCTATTAAAGAACCCATGGGCACAAGATGGCGAACTGTGATGCCTACCAAGATGGTGGACTGCACTGATCAACATGGCTGCTAGTCGCAGCTACCAAGATGGCGGACGGCGCCTTGGGGTCTCCGCTCACAATCCTTGTTCCCATAGTGGCATAAATCTAATAGTAGAGTTATTTGTGATTAGACTGAATAAAAACGGAGTCGAAAGTAGGATTATAAATTCGCAACCCCACTTAGTGTCTAACACACTCCCTACAGGGAAAGTTTTGGTTGAAAATGTCTCCTGATATTTATTCTAGTACCTCAGAAAGAACGGTGAGGGTCTGAAAACAACTTAGCCATCCGCTAGTCCAGCTTATTAAATAATAAAACATATAATTTTTAGTATGTGTATTAATAAATTGAATGTAGTCCTATGAAAATCTTTAATATATTGGCTTCTATACTAGCAATAAATAGCGATACAGTAATTACCATTTTCTGTTGTGGTTTATGTATAATAAATACATAAAGATCCCGAGAATAGTTTTCTTTACAGTTTTCGCACTTTTAGGGCTATTTTCTAACGAAGTGAGAATTTGTTTTAAAATTGGGCTGTATTCAATTAGGTTTAAAATGCATTTAATAAAATTCATATTTTCCTTTCTTACTTATTTTACGCTCTTTTAGAGCAATAACGAATGGAAACTGTAACTGCATCTTCTAGAAGATGGCGGTAAGTGGCATACAATTTAAAATAAAACCTCAGCTGAACGAAGTGTTATGTATTAGCACAAAAAAAAAAAAAAAAAACTATACATAAAATTTAACATTTCACCTTTTTTGACATATATTAAAATAAAACTAGAACTTAAAAATATTTTTACCGTTACATGTATATAGAAACTTTACCTAATTATTAATCCTTTTATTAATTGGCAGTTGTTTGTTTAATATGCGGACATTTCTATTTTCGTATTTCACTATGATACATTTTTTGTACGAAATTAAAATTATTGAAATGATTGTTTTTTATTCGATGTTATTTGAGATATTTTTACGCACTTTACTTAAAACCAAACCTCCGAAAATTAAGGTATAACACAGCAAATAAATAGTCTTAAATCATGTATCAAATTCTAGCACGAAATAGACGATGCTGCATAAGAAATCTCAAAGTTCGTGCTCCTAGCTGTTGATTTATCATGTCGGGGATGCAAAGGCAACGAGCCTGACGTCACCATTGTTCCCAGGTGGACTTCAACTTCAGTGATGATAAAAAGATGAGGGGCGTTTCGGAGAGGAAATAAAAAATTCTGGCACGGAAAGATAGAGTTGTAGAGATTTGGGTTAGGAGCAGAGGGGCAACAACAGTTGTGTATGTGGCGCTGTAGCGAACCAGAACTGGGCCAAACTCTAAAACTGTCACCGGAAAAGGGGGGTGGGGGAAGAAGTTGCAGACGCCAAGTTATCTCCTAGTTGGAGGGAAGTGCAAATTATTGTTTCGACTGGAGACAGCAACTGAGTTGCAGAACACAGTAGCCAACAACCAAAAAATAATTTTTTCTGAATTAAGTATTGAGTAACTGTTTCAACTTTAAGTTATTATTAATGGCAAGATAATAATTTCTTCATGAAAATGTATGCCATCTCAATAGCACATGCATTGAATAATTAAAATGTTGATATCAGGAACCGATTCAAATACTTCCAACCATTCGAGGGATAAAAAGTTTCGAAGGTAAAATTTTTTTCGCTTTTCCACCTATTTTTATAATAAAGTATAAAAGTCGCAGTTTTAAGGAGTTAGGGTAGTTATCTCAAAAACTAAACTTTGATCACACAAATGGAATGAAAGAAGCTGAACGATACTCTATAAAGTCACTCCATTCTGTTGTAGATTATTGAATAGCAATATATTAAGGCAATGTTAGGCAACGTTACCACAACATGATATATTGGAAATTCCCATATACTCACCCACATCTCGTGACTCAATGTGAATAGTGACTTAGGTATGCCAAGACTACTTAAATTAAGTTATTTGAATTTAGTTCAGACTAAGTAAGAGTGCTAGATAAATGGGAGTAGATACGGACATACCAATCAAATCCACTTTAGCAAACAAATTATAATTACGAAAATTCAGAGATTTTGTGAAGATTTCCACGTAGATATAAGTGCTTTTCAAAGTTTCGCCGGACCTATACGTTCAGCTGTACTACCACTCATTAATAAAATTGAAAAAATAATAATAAACAAGGGCATGAACCCATAGGTTTCGAAGGACTACTAGCCTATATAAAATAGAAAAATTAAGAAAATATGATAAGAAACCGAGGGTTTATGGTAAAAACATGAATTAAAATAATAAAGAATTCAACATTAAAACAGGGATTAATATTTAAAAAAAGCGGGCTGGAATCAGAAAATAATTTATTTCAATAAATAATATTAAATTGTTTGACAAAATATGTTTTTTTGATTTTTCTAACTGAATAACACGATATATATATATATATATATATATATATATAAATTTAGGATAAGGTAAACATTTAATCTAAGAAAACTACAAATAATTTATAATATTTTATATTATTTCCTATATATTGGAATCTAAATATTTACATTCATTATTTTTATTAAAATATATTTTAGAGAATACATATAGGTAAGAAAGAAACCTCAAATTTTTCTTAAAAAACAATTTTCCACTAACTACCTTTGTAACTTTCGAGTTATTTATAGAGATTTTTCAGTTGAAAACAATGAAATTTGGTCAATAAAAATTACCGAATCACTAGAGAAGACATTGAAATTTGGACCATAAAATGAGTCATTATTAGTTAACCTGAGTACTTATTTTGATTCTTATTCAATTGACAATATTAAGAGGAGTAATAAATGCAATTCTGCTATAAGCGTCTCACTTACGAGAAACGATATCAGACTCCCATCGAAGGCAACGGATATTAGACAGAAATCAAGCATCTTCAAACGACCTGAAACAGGCATCGTGGTTCAGAAACATTCACAGCCCTCTTTGTGTAATTGATCACAGAACGTCTCTTTGAGAAAGCTCTTATTTTCTGGTATTTACAGCACACAAATCAAAAATAATTACGCAGCACGCCTTTTTTCATTCAATCATTTTTACCCAATTCAAGTATCATTCAAAGAACATAAATTGAAGTATTGTTTCATGTAATTTGATAAAGCATTAGAAAATAGTTCGAGAAGTAAGAGATAAATTAAATGAAACACTTGTTTGGCTCATATTACGGATTTATAAACTTTGTATCGCACAGCTGCAGAGAGTTTCTGAGTATAACCTAATTACTTAATTTGATAAAACTTCATCCGCTAAGTTATTTTATAAATGAATATATATCGTTCATGGGTAAGTAACCACCAGCTACATACATAGTGATCAAATTTCTGAGCTTATTGAAATGTTTATTAGGTTATTCGGGAAATACCAAGCCGATGATCTTGTTGTCATTGAAAACGTGCTTGAAGATGTACCAAAATTATCAACAATAGCAACGAAAAACAATTAATAAAGCCCATACCAAAATTATACCAACGCTATACTGATAATATCAAGACAATACGTGTTATACTCTTGCGTGACCGAATATGTGAAAATAATCTATCATGTTAATTCTCAACGTACATCCTTTCTCCATCAATGCACCGTTGAATGTATTTTCTTCACTGTTTGAAGCAATACTGCATTTCATGAACTGTTAACCTCTTCAAAGGGTGTTGTGCCCATTTTCATTTTATGTTCCCAAAAGTCAACAAATATATACTTTTCAAAAAACTTTCCATTTTAAGAACAAAGAGATGTAACACAATGTGAAATTTAATGAAAACAGGGGATGCTGAAGCAAAGAGATACATTTTGCACAAACTTTCGTCTTGTAACATTTGTCTTACGCAGATTTTTTATGTTAATGGCATCTGCAATCGTCAGCATGCTAAGAATTCGATCATTATCTACAATCACATAATACTTTTCTAACATTTTCATTAGTTTTGAAGTACGCAGTGTCCCGGAATTTCATTATCTTCCACCTCTTCCCAAAATTCAATACATAGATTGTGGCAATCAAACACTCACGTGCAGGACACAGAGTTATCGCAGTATACAATAATTAAACAGTGTCGAACACTCATACGAAAATTTTATAATTTCACATGTCGTTTCAGGTTCACACATAGCTCAGATATTGTGCTAACAATATTGCTGGATTGATGGCAAAAAAACTTTCTATTTCGCCAAAACCCGAAGTCAAATTAAACCAAAGGATGATCAAGGTAAAGTGAGCACTTCTGAAAGCCCTGATTAAGATATACTTGTCCATGCATTACGTATTATTCCAACACATGTACAATTAACATTGGCATGCATCGGTCAAAGGAAACTGTGATAGTCTTAGCAAAGTTAATTATGTCATATCTGCTCGTTCTTACTCTTGTAAGCAGTTAAATAACAGAAAGTAAAAGAAATCTTTTCAGAATTCAGAAATGTTTATTTTATAATTTTAATTCAACGCTATGACAAATAACTACTTCCCTTATTCGTTGCCAACTTTACTGGGCGCATGCCAAGTCAGTGTTCCCTTTAAAATAAATGCAGGCAGGGGCAGTGAGACTTTGCAAAGGTTGATTTCAAACGTGCTATAGAGGCGGAACGCCTTAGACTATATGCTTGTTGGTGAGCGAGATAATTGTAATACAATGACCTCAAATATGCCTGAGTAAGCAAAATTCGGCCCGTCTTTATACGTAAAGGCTGTTCGTGGTAAATTAAGCTTTACAATGAAAAACCAATATGGAGGCAAACATGCACAATGTGATGTCGCCTATCCCTTCTTGCGCCGTATACCCTTAGGCTACTGCAAAAACATATTGGTTGAGACAAATGAAAGTTCATAAAATAAATGCATAAAAAAAGCTCTAAATTGATGACAACTGTGGCACACTGAAAGGCTGACTGAAATACCAGCAGTCTGCATTGCCAAAAACATATTGATTGTAAGCGTACAGTCTCAAACTTACATGTTTAAAAGTAAACGAATACTATAAAATTAGATAAATCACTGATAAAATAGCATTCAAAGTGTAGCAATAACTGCAGTTATCTCTTGTATATCAACCAATAACAGAAGATTTTTCAGCATTTTATGACTGACGATTAAAATGTTTTTGTGATCCGACAATTAGAAAATACAATATAACTGAACTGACTTTACCAATTTTCAATTCAGACTTCTTGACGTTTAGCTTGATCTTGATTTGAGTGAACCGGTTTGCGAATAATAAAATGTGTATTCATTTGAAATATATATCTTGAAGGTATCCATTAAAGGTCTGTGAATTTACAAATGTTAGACAGTCGTGCAACCTTGGATAAAATGTTTTTTATTGCAACTTACTTTTGTCAGATATACACTCACTTCCTCGCACAAGTACCAAACAAAAGGTTATACATAATATAAGCACAAAATTATTATTTGCAGTAACATTTTTATCACCTCAACAGGAACTAATAAATACAAAGAAGCTTTCTGAAAAGAAAAATATCTATCAGGCCTGCCAACTACACAATACCTTGACTTCAATAACGAAAGTCTAAAAGAGCTTGCAAAATACTCAAAGGAGGTAAAAATAAGTTTTTATTAATATAAAAAAAGTATATTTAGAAATTATTGAAATTATAAAACGTAGCAATTTTAATAGATGAATTAATGGTGCATGAAATTATAATCATACTTAGAGCTTGTATAAAAAAGGTAGAAGAATATGTCAAAAGGAAATATGTAAGAAAAATTTCAGAGAATATTAAAAAGAATATAAACAACTAGAATATTACAAAGTGGTTTTTGCAAAATGCTGCGAGACCTAACTAAAGCTGCCAAATAAAGTCAACGTAAATCAAAATATTGTAGTCCATTTTGTGAGGGAAATAAATATCGTTAAAATTTTTAAGTTATTTAATACAGTATCTCATAACAACTGAATAAATACTCAAACTAAAATACATTGCTGCAGTTGGATCTGTTAAGTAAATCTAATTGTTGAAATAAAGTGCCACGTTGTCCATTTGCAGTAATTTTTATCTTGTCTGGGAGTTGATGACATTTTGTATACGGACACTTTAAGATAGACAAACTTTGCTGTACGCAATTATTTACGACAAAGTTTTACCGTGTTTTTCTTTATGTTGTCACTCATGAAATAATTTGAAAATGCCAGAAAAATAAGAACTAACAGCCAGTGGTGTTAACACTTTCCTGTTTTTAATCCGAAAAAGTTAATGCTTTTATTAGAATGTGATACCCCCCTATTGCTATGGCGTATAGTAGGTATTGAATCTGTTCTCGGCGTGAGGCGCCAGCACTTGATGCTAGCCCTCAGTGTTAGGGCGTGGGAATATGTCGACGCTGCTGCCCCTAGGTACAATTTACCAATAAATTCACCTTCCTTGTGGGTTACCATAACTCAGTTTCATTAATGCTTAACAGGGTCACTTTTACATGTACACACGAGACAACCTTCCCCTTCCCTTTTGTTATGTAGGCTACGTGATGCTTGACGCGGCGATTTGCGTCCTGGGGGGGGGGGCAAGATTCTTCCCACTTCCTGTATGACTCTACTTATCTGGCTTGAGGCGCTGGTCTTCTCTCGGCTGGCGACCTGGGACCGCTCCGGCACTTGGTGGGCGTCTCGACGCCTGGCCTCGAACTCCTCCTTTCGGCGCCACTCAGCACTGCTCGGTTGACGACGGCCAACTGCCGTTGGCGTCTCGTCTCGGATCCACTCGGCGCTCCACGATTCCCGTCGGCCGACTGCCGTTTTCTCGGCCTCTTCCTGCCTGCTCCGCTCCGCTCTCTCGCTTGATGTCCTCCGACTGACGTTGACATCTTGATGGATTCTCGCGAACTCGTTTCTCCTGACTTCTATCCGCACTTCTAGCTCGACGACGTCTGACTGACTGACCCGTTCCTACCTTTTCCTCGCGGTTTTGTAGACTCGATCGCCATATTCAACTTGCACCATCTCTGCACGTGGCCGGGGTGCTTGCCGCGTCCCCGTGGGTCGTAAAACACGTGGCCGCTGCTCCTGTGATCCGCACGTGGCCCGGCGGGCCCGGCATCTCCCCTTGATTCTGGCATGGAAGTTTATTGTTACGTTCTGCACGTGCGGGAACACTTGGGTGGCCTCTTGGTTCGGCGTACGTGTTCCTTCCGCTGTCCCCGGATATTGTGCGCCTACTATTCCCGCCAGCTCGCCAAAAGCTCTCATGGTTTATTGAGGTAGCCAGCCTGGGACGGACGCAGCCGATGGGGTGATCTCGGAGTCCCTTGGCAGCTGCAAACCGCAGCTGTGCCCGCGCCTGTGTGTCTTCCGCTGTCTCCGGATATCATCAGCACGTACAGGAACATTTGCACGTGAAGGAACATTTGGTAGCACGCCTTTGCAGCTGCAAGGTGCAGTTGCGCCTTCCTGACGTCATTCTTCCAGCACGTCTGCAAAACCCTTAGTATTTATTGTGGTCGTCCACCTGTGAGTTTTTCCTGAGCGTGTCTTCTGACGAATAAAAATATAGGGACGCAGAATGCGTCAAATTTATACCATTTATTTACATTTTAATGGTTATACAAAATGTTCCGCCCAACGTAAACACACCCAAAAATTGCCTACTTGTTGCAGATCACGAAATGCGGTTTTTGCCAGATGAAATTATGTATGGTAACAAGTCATTTGCTGCAAAGTGATTATTCGTGACAAATTTGTGGACAGGAACAATTAAACCACATATGAGATTTTTCCCCAGGAAACATACAATTATCGAAATGGAATCTGAAAGTACGTGCAAAGAGGAATTCAGAGATGGAGCGTATGCAATGGAATGTAACACAGGAACATAAAGAAATAATGTATTATTTAAGTTAGTTGGGTTGGTAGTATGGGACAGTGGACCTGTACGCACATCTGGAAGCAAGCAACACACGCCGTGACTCATTCTAGCGGGACCGCTTCCTAATAGCAGCGCAGCGCCAGTCCCTGTAATCTTTCATAGTAAGTGGTATTGCAGTGTGTGGCTGTACGTATGCAAAAGTGCAAGAATAAGGAAAAACTGGATGCTCTCCTTATTTACGGCGAGTGTGGCTGAAATGCCAAGCAAGTCGTTCAAATGTATGGTAAAATGTATCCTAATCGGACACCCATCTCACGGCAAACGAAACGAAGACTTTTCACACGTCTCTTGTCACGAGGTGATTAGAATTCCACAACACGAGTGCGACGAAAGACTGCTACAGGTGAGACGCATCAAAACGATGTATTGGCACGTGTCAAAGCAAACCCCCGCACATGGGTGCGCCAGAACTTTCCACATTCGTAGGAATAAGGAAAGCAAATGTGTTATGGATACTGTGCCAACAGAAATTCCATGCAAATCACGTGGCTCTTTATCAGGCATTAGATAAAGATGATTTCTAGCAGCATGTTGAGATTTGTCGGTTTGTTCTGTTTTCTGTAAGGGATGACAGCAATTTTCTGAAGAACATGCTATTTACCGATGACGCGACCTTCAAAACCTCAGCCACATAAATTTAAGAAATATGCACTACTGGGTGGCGGAGAATCCGCGTTGGGTCTGGCATGTGGAGCACCAGCGACATGGGAAAGTGAATGTGTGATGTGGAATCGTTAAAGACTATGTCATAGGGACGTACTTCATTCAAGGGACAATAACCGTCTGTAGGTATGCCCACTTCCTCAGTGAGATCTTACCGGCACTTCTGGAAGATATACTGCTCGACATACGTCGTGACATGATGATTTTCCAGAGCATTTTTCTTTGGTGGTGAGGCAAGTGTTAAATGAAACGTTTCCAACCTGGTGGTTAGGGCGAGGTGGTGTTGAAAGATAGCCAGCTCACTCCTGCGCCCTCACACCTCTAGGTTTTGTATTGTGGGATCACTGAAAGATAAAGTGTACAACACGGTTACTATGTAACCAGAAAAATGCAGAAACGCATTTTGGCAGCCTGCAGAAGTATTACACCAGAAACACTTCAGGCCGCACGTCGCTCGCTTCATGTGTGTTTAAAGATGTGTATTGCTGTCGAAGATAAACATATCAAGCACATGCCGAGAAAGGACGTAGTGTTAAGCGTTTGCATTTCTCCTTAGGTTTGTTTGTTCTATTTTTGTTGTGCATCTGTATGCACTCGTTTCTCAGTACAGTTAATGAGTAAGAAATAAATCTCCTGAATTACGTTGGTATCTTAATAAAAAAGTAATGTATTCATTACAGACTTGCACTCACATTGCTGATCTTCTCTCGGCTGTGGTGCACTCCTTTGTCCAATAACGCATTCGATCCCCTTTCTCCATTACGGTAAGAGCTACGCTGCTATAAGGAAGCGATCCCACCATAATGAGTCACGGTGCATATTGATTGCTTACAGTTGTGAGTACAGGTCCACTGACTTGTGATACCGGCCCACTTAACTTAATCATAATTGCACATTATTTCTTGGAATTTATGTGTTACTTTTCATTGAATATGCTATATCACTGAATTCCTCTTTGCAATTACTTTCAGATGCCGTTGAAATAAATGTATGTTTCAGGGGAAAAATTATATGTAGTTTAATTGTTTCAGTCCATACAATTGTTAGTAATAGTCACTTTGAGGAAAATTACTTGCCCCCGTACGCAATTTCACTGAGTGAAAACTGCATTATTTGATCTGTAACCGTTCCGGAAATTTTTGGGTTTGTCCACATTAGGCGGACCAACCTATATATTGTCAGATTCTAATTTTTTGAAATCAAGATTTGTCGCTGTTCTGTGATAAGTTTTCTTTGCCGTGACTTAGGAAGAGTGAGACTCGGAAATGTTTATAGTAGGCAGGGGCATTTGCGTGTGCGTTGAGCTGACGATTAGCGCAGGGTATTGGCTACCCGGAAGTTCAATGTAAAGCTTCTACTGTTCGTGCAGTTTAGTTGACGCGATGACATCCACCTATTGCGAAATGCGTGTGCTTGAGAGGCTACTGGTCAGTTCCTCCGGGTTTACAGACCGGGATCTCATAATTCAGCAGTTGTTTGTCATGGGTCGCGGGGACAGGCGATGTTTGAGTAGGAAGAGTCTTTGACCTGCCTCGAAACAGGACGGACTCTTGGGTGCTGGTCTGAGTCCAGGACACAGTGTATCTTAGGCTACGCGCTGACCTAGCCTAGGGCGCGGTTGTGTTTGGAGAGTTCGTGGAGTGAGATAGCGAATATAAGTGGAAAGCGGGGTGGGCGCGCGGGATGGCGAATTCAGTGGCATCGCAGTGGAAATTTAGTGCAATGTGTGACCAGTCGAGCCCATGAAGAACCACAACCTCCATTCTTGAGGGTCGAGAAGAGATCGAGAGTTCACCGAGGGACGTAGAAACACCGTATTGTAGGACTTGGTTAATTTTAAATCAAGGTGTTTAGTTAAATTTTTTACCGTTCCCCATTGCAACGACACTCAAACTAATGTAATGGTATCGAATTGAAACTTTAGCCTTTTGACGTAATGAGTAATTGCTGTTTTGATCTTGTGTTTTGGAATATGAAGTGGACCACTGCTTTATGGTCTGGCAGGCCACTGTTTTCACGTCACCGTCACAAAGCCGCTGCACCAGTGCCCCGCAGAACACGCACATCTTACGTCCCGATTCGTTTCCGCATCTTTCACCGAGTGATCCAACCGAGAGCCTGTAGTGTCCTTAAAGAGATCTTCGTAATTAGGATAGGAATCAAGTGTGTAAGTGTGCAGTAAATAGCCTTAGAATGTATCGCCCACGGGCAAATGTTCGTGAAATTCGCCCTTAGGGAATTGCGAAGTAATCGCAAAATAAATGCACGCCATGTGCATATTTAATGAGGCGTAGAGTAGCATGGTTAGAGAATTTGAAGAGTTCTATATAATATTCCGAGTGCAATGGTGTGCCTAATGAAGCCAATTAGTGACGTGGGAAATAATTAGTCTTTTTTTAAATCTGACCGTTCCAGACGTAGAGTGTCCCAAAAATTAACAGATCTTAATTTTCCACGTGCTCTGCAAGGAACAACATAAACATGTTTTGTATTTAAATAATTGCTTAATTATGAACTCTTAACTCTCTACAGGATTAAGTAAACTCACTCCGAGTGTTTCAGTGTTTTATGTGTATATGTTTCAAGTTCTATCTTAATGAAGTCGGTTAGTTAAATTACCACGTGGAGTGGAACGAGCTCTCGGTAAGGGCGCGGCTCCATCGCGCCATCTCCGGCAGTCTGATTCCATGGGCCTTAGGTACTGCACGTGCATTGCGTCACGGGGTACAAGTTTTCGCTCCATTCTTGGCAATTTTGTATAGTAACGGCCGCTGGCAGGCCTTCTGAGTCAGGTCCACTTTTATTTGCATTGCATACATTATGTTACTGTGTAAACTATTCGGCAATACAATGTATTTGAGTTAACCGAAACTTGTGAGTTCTCATGTTTGTGATGTATCATGGACCCTGGCCCTATATAGGAAGTCATCAATGCCTCAAGGGGCATCCTTCATCTATAAGGTAAAAAGGAAATAGTAAGGCGTGCTGGGGAGCCTGAATACCCCGGCTATATATTACGTTTTCCTGTAAATTTGTACCTTGTGTGTCAGGGGATACAGCCATGTGGTCGTTCGGCCCACGATTCTGAGAACTGTGACTTCGTGCACACCCAGTGAGCTGGCGCCCATTCTATTCGAAATAGGAATATCGTGTAATAGTCTGACTTTTGTTTACATAGTCGCCGGATGACGTCTGAATTAATTTACATTCTGAACCACTTAGGTAACGTTAAATTGTACTTAATTTAATAATTTAATTATTTATGTTGGTCCAGAGAAAGATATGTAATTTAGTAACACCAAATGTTATTTATTTGTTTTCTCATTGTTGAGTGCTTTGTTGTGATGGGGAATAGTTAGATATGAGGTTGTTAGGATATTGTTTTGAAACTACAGTTAGATGAAATGGAGAAAAGTTAATAGGGGATATTGTAGCAAGGAATAATGATGTGTTTATTTTTTAGAGGTATCTGTCAACAGGGAAATCTAAGTACGGTAGTTGAGACCATGGAGTAACATTTATATTATGCATTAAGTGTTGATCTACAAGCTAGAAGTAATGCATGGATAAGAGTGTGAGTTCAAACTGTAGCATTTGAGCGCCAAGAGAATAGCGTGGTCAATAGTGGTAAGTTTATTTAGTTGTGTGTGTTTGGAATAATTAGTCGCGTAGGAGTTGTAGAGGTTTTGCTACTAACATACAGCTAGTTCCATTACAGGCAGGCGCTGCGCCCTAGTGACGGGCGAAGTCAACTAAAGGAGGTTGAGTAACAGTGACAGTAGAGCACATAGGCACGTAGTTGCTGCCACCTAGCAGCATTTCAATTTGTAAATAATTGCGTGTTGTGGATATAAGAAAATCCACTGGTAATTTTAATGAAGAATAAATGAAAACTGGATACAGTGAGGAGCCTGAAAAATGGCTTGTATTCCGCGGACATGCAGTCAGGGGCCCGTGGGTTCAATTCCCGAAGTGCAATGGGAGGAGTTGGGGATTTTTGTATAGAAAGTAAATTGAAAATGTGTGGTATGGACAATTAGCATGTTAATGATGAACCAGTATCAGTAGAGAATATTATTGGTTTTTGAGTAATTAGAGATATATATTTGATATTGTGAAAATCTGTTGGAGGTCAGTGTTTAAACGCACATTTGTATAAGACAGTATTGTCCTAGGAGGGGACTGGAAACACACTTCGGCAGAGAGAAGAATGTCAGGAGCCTGGATGAGACTGTCGCCAGGGTAACGATATAGCTGGGAGGGACGTACTTCCCTTTCCCCTACCAACTTGTCATTCAAAAATCAAATACTGTTGGCCCATGGCGTCGTTGGTTTACGAGGGCAGCTGTCAGCCATGACCCGAAGTTTAACCAAAGTTAAGTGGCAATTTATTTGTATTGGAACTTTTGGTGTAAAGTTAATTTGTAAAAATGTTTTGTTTTTGTTTTTGTGTGTGGGGACAGTTGTCGTTTGCTTGTATGGTTTTTCATTGTTTTTCTTTATGCTCGTTGTCTTGAATATTTTTTTAGTAGTAGGCTTTATTTAGGTTGGTAGAACAAAAGATGAAGATGGCTGATTGGAGCTGACTTGGGCCACCCAGAAAGGGAGGTGACCAGAGTGTGCGAGGTTCGCATGTGACCGTTTCTTGTCTTGAGAGGAAAAAGGATAAGCCGAGAATGGTGATTATCACCCCCCCCCCCTTCTTCAACACATGATACGGGACGGGACGGGACGGTGTTGTTCTGTTTGGAGAGTGACATAGGAGATGCGATGCCACTCTAGCGTTGGTTCCAGATGGTCATGGGATATGTCGACTGGCTCAGCAGTATGTTTAGATTGCTGGTATAGGCCATTCACGGTTACTTCACACTTTTCTGAAGCCCTGCTAAAGTTATACTTTTGGTTACCAATTACGTATCCTTCCGCTACATGTAAACATAAACACTGCCATGTGACTAATACGTTTTAACTGTCAAATGCTTTGTTTACTGTTTGCAGCTGTTCAAATAATTCTGTAATTTTTCAAATGCCATTTCGTATGAATGTTTACAATTTAGGCCTATAACCATTTTTAGGTCAGCTTTATAACTTTTTGACAATGTCTATATCGACAATAGTTCTTACGGTTATTATTTTACACTGTAAACATATTTGTTATACACGTAATGCACGTTAATATTTGTGCCGTTACTGTGTTTAACCCTGTTACAACTGCGGGTGAGAGAACTGTACTATTTAACCACATGTTGTTGAAACATGTTGGATTATTTCTTCAAAAGGACGGTCTCAGTTAGAATAAATACTAAAACTAAGGAACAGCCAATCCAACGAAAAGACACAGCAAATTAAAGCACACAACTCATGTCGCATATATTTTGTACGTAGCAGCGACAAACTTAAAAGAGAGTGGTGAACATGCACACAAATAAGCCTACCGTAACTTTTACTTCGCTAATATTTCCATGCATTGGTTCTTACTGTTTGCTAGGTTTATTTCATTATTTATTTAAATTTATTTGGCTGGGCTTAGTATTTTGTTGGGATTGTGGCAAACATTCAAATCACAGAAACGTAAGCACGTTACACAATTGTATTTCACACACCTAGGGCAAAATTACGTTGTGATAAATAAACAGACCTTTCATTCAAAACATTCATTTCGTCATAAAATCAGTTTACGTGTAAAAACATATAAATTTCGCAAGTCCAATATTTGCAATCACATACACACTGCTCCAGCATAACGTAAAGACAACAATACTCTTTAACACACAGTGGTCACGACGCAGATTACAGTATATTTATACCTGCCGTAGAAAAACAGATTTATCACAACATCGTAATTTGCCTTGGTAGGTTTAAAAATCACAACGTGTAGAAACTTCATAAGGTAGTTTTATTTTTCACGAGAAGAGAAAATAACGCTTCATTCAGTCTCTTTTTTCTATGAGCAAGACGCCGTCGCCAGTTGCCACTTGTGCCAACATCGGATTTGTAACTGTCCCAGTACATTTAAATATATAATAATAATTATTCAAACAATAAAATCTCGTTTCAGTCGTAAATTAAAAATTCAAAAATCATTATTTTGTTATAATAAGTATGAAATACGCTTAAATTGAAAATGTGCATAATTTTTTTGCTGCTACTAGTGGTGCGAAACTTCCCGAGAGAGAGAGAGAGAAAGAAAGAGAGAGAGCGACAAACTCCGCTCCGCCTATTCGCTTCTTCCTCGGACGAAAAAAAAAACGCCATGTCACTAGGGCCTACGCACCGTTATTTGCGCTGGTTTTTTTAACTGTGACAATGAAATATATTTCTTTCAGTGCTACCTAATTATACCAATTATATAAATAGGCAACGTTTAATTTACTAATACATACGAAAAAACAAGGTTAAAACAATATTTTATCTGTAAACTTTTTATTACTAGCCGTTGCCAACACATTGCTGCTATCACTGTATTTAATTAGTTTTTAATACGAAATAAATATTACAAGTTATAGAATATACTAAGTTAAAGTTTCATTTATTAAAGAATACAATAATTTAAAATTAATCACAATGCTATATATTTGTTTGTACAAGTTATTTAAAACACAGGTTGACATGTAACTCCTAGGGTGATTTTTCAAAGGTTCTTTTCAAAAGTATCGAAGATACCGTGAATGGATTATACTAGGGGCCCGCTCGTCAAACCCCCGGAAATCGCCAGAGCGAGGGATGACCTCATACCACAGCACTTAGCACTACTGAGAGTTAAATTGTTTTCTCTTTTGGCAGTGTGAAAATTGTAAAATGTTTGTTTGTTTGTTTGATATTTTTATTTTACCTGAGACAGGGCTAGTACCCTGTAAGTGTGTGCATCTGATCATGTCTGTTGCAGGGTCCTGGCGACTGAGGCGATAAAGATAGTGACAAAGAGGAGGTGCCGACCATAATTGTTTTTCTGTTGAGCTCTGTGTTTTAATACTCTGTATGAGAAACATGAATGATGTTTTTTATGTTAGGCAGTCTTCGCTGGAGAAAATGTATTTTTTAAAATGTGAATGCTTAATTGTTTTTAAGGAGAACCATGAACATAGACTAATGATTAAATGGTTAGAAATAAAGGCTCCTTGAAAATTTAAGAGGAAAACGATTGATAAATAATTTTTTCAAATGTAAAAATATATTTGTTGTAATTAAAAAAATAATGATAAAGTTAGGAACTAAATTGAAAAACTGAGTTAACTTGAAATTAATAATGATAATAGGAAATAACTAGTCTATGGCTTAAAAACATAATATATTTGCTAATTTTGGCTAGTATATTTAAAGTGAAAGAGAATAATGTAATTTTGTTTAGGTATTTAGTATGTGTGTTTTTTTGTAGGACTAAGCAGCTGGTACTTGCAAAATAACCACTGATCTGCATGGCCAAGTAAATTTTTGGAAATGGTTAACTCAGTCTAGAATGAGTTTTTTTTCGTGGTAAACATTAATGAGTAGTCGGTTATTTTTAACTTGCTGTGAGATGATNCCCCCCCCAATCCAGAAAATTAAGATTGGTGTTCAGTGTCTCACGGACTGGAAGAGTACGTGAAGATTTTTTTTTTAAGTAGGTGGACTTAAACTTTTACATTTTTGGGAAGGGTTTGGTGAGATGACGCGTGAAGGCTCAATGTTTTTGAAAAGTGATCAGTATAAGTTATTTTGAGACTGATGTCGAATTTTGAACTGATACTCCAGGAGTGTGGTGGCATGAAGACTTAGTAATTATATTTGGTAGATTCTGTAAAGGGGAGTGTGGCCAGGGAAGCTACTGAGAGTGGGTGGTAGGAAGGTCATGACTGCGGTAGAAGAAGAGGCATGTCCTGGAGGAAGACGTTTGTATGGGAGTGATGGAGTCCACTGCCAAGTGGGAACCTCCTTCACAGCATGGAACAAGGAAGATGTTCTTGTCTGCTAAGCTGGGGGCTAGCGTACATCGCTTTGCAGAGGACGAACGGTGGTCGTCTTGGTCGGACATCGGAAGTGGCCGAGGCAGCAGGCGGATGTCGGCGTGGAGGACGCTGATGTGACGAGGAGTTCGCCGAAGCTTTGGAACCCCCCCTCCCTTTTCCAGGGGATACGTAAAATTATCCCCCACCTGTTTGTTGTGTTGGATTGGGCGCGTTAAAATGTTTGTGTTTTGAGTGCTAATTTTTTATAAATGAATTTTTATGTAATGTTATGTTTCAAGTTAGGATCTGCAGTTTTATTTGTTTGAGTGTTGAATTTTTTGGAAATGTCCTTTAGCAGGAGTGATTTTGTAGTGTTGCCAGGTGTGAAATTAATTTTTAATTTCTGTATTTAGGGCTTTAATGATTTGTTGCAGTGGAGTAGTCGTGGTTGCTGTTGGTGGGTGTGTGTCTTCGTGAGGGGCATGCTGGGAGACGCTACTGTTGGTGTGGTAGCCCAAGGGCCAGCGCGTATCCGAGGCAGCTTCTCCATAAAGCAGCGCAGAATCATGTAGTACACTTTTGGTCGGTAGATGTACAGATAACTGACTGGATCAAATATTTTTTGTTGAGTAGCCAAGGACAATGTTAAAACGTAGACACATGGCTATTAGCCAAAGATTTGTAAATGTAACTGCGGAACTTGTGATTAAAGTGGTGGATAGGGACTAGTTTGAGTGTCGTAGCACGCCGAGTCCATGCTTAGGTGGTTGTGATGACATTGTGGTAGTCCAATGGTACTGACGCTTCTGCCACACAGGCACCCTGATTGGATTTCTGTTTTGTCACCCCGTTTGTTACACTTTTCGATTGAGAATAAGAACACACCAGTGCGTTTCAGGGTCGCTTGTGAGGGCACAAGCTCAGTTGGCCGGGGAAAATTATCAAATTCAAATTTTTTTACTTCTATATTTGTCACCATTCTGTGTTAAGTTTTCTTTACCGTGACTGAGGAAGTGTGGGACTTGGAAATTGTTATAGTAGGCAGGGGCATTTACGTCTACGTTCAGATGACTATTTGCGAATGGCATTGTCTGGCCAGGAGTTCAATGTATAGCTCCCGCTGGCCGCGCAGTTTGCGGACCTGTCTGTTGTGAAATGCATGTGCTCGGGCGGCTACTGGCCAGAGTCTCCGGGTTCACGGACTTGGGTCTCGCAATTCAGCAGTTGTTATTTTCGTGGCGGAACGCGAGGACAGGCGTCGTTTGAGTAGGGAGAGTCGTTGATCAGCCTCGAAACTGGATGGACGCTCGGGTGCTGGTGTGAGTCCAGGACGCAGTTAAGCCTATGCTAGGCACCGGCCTAGCCTAAGGTTGTGTTTGGAGAGTTCGTGGAGTGAGATCGCGAAAATACGTGGAAAGTGGTGCAGGCGTGCGAGATTGCGAATTTGGTGACATCACAGTGATACCTTAAGTGCAATGTGTGGCCTGTCCAACACATGGAGGGCTTCAGCCCCCCTTCTCGAGGGTTGTGGCGTGAAGGCGACATCATCGCGGGACGTAGAAAAACTGCAAGTTAAGTTTATATTAAATGTTAGGGCCCTCCCTATTTTTAAATTTTAATTAAGGTTTCTAGTTAAATTTTTGTACGGCCATCCTTTGGCAACGGCACACAAATAATGTTATGGTACATTAATGAAAGTTTAGCCTTTTGAAGTAAAGAGTAATTGATGTTTTGACGTTGCGTTTTGGAATTGCACTTAATTATTTCTGTCGGTCCAGAGGAAGAATTGTAACTCAGTAATGCCAAATGTTCTATATTTGTTTTCTAATTTAAAGCCTTATTAAAAAGAAATTTTGACTTAGAAGTGGGTAGTTAATTTTATTGATTTTTTATTTAGGAACCTCACTCCCTCCCTTCCGCCATTTTAAATATAAGTTAAATGGTTTAAAGGAAGAAGTCATATGTCTTAACTATTAAGTGTCACCTCTCGCAAAGTCTTTAGGAGGAGAAAATACGGAAGAAATAATGTTTACCCCTGCCAAGCAATTTGACAGCTATGCCCATACCCATATATGTTACGATGTGGGTTGGAGAAATCTTAATGATTAGGGGGAAGCAGCCAGCATTCGTGACAATACAAATGTATATCTGTCGATGGGCATATTTATTTTCCATCGAAATGAGCACAGCATGAGCCATGCTAAAAAAGCGGACGTGTTTAGAGACGAAGCTTTCGTATTTTATAGCACAAAAAATGTATTAATACTTACATGTTTTCAGTCCGCCTCGTTTGCCTGCACCATGATACCCACACTATAATCACACCCTCCATTCCCGCAATATAAACAGGTGCACGGGATAAGAGGATATTTTCAAACACTACATTTAAAGGTAGCTCGCTAGAAGTGGACTTGTTTCCCAATTAGAATAAACTCGTGATGAGTTATACGTTTCCTTAAGAAAGGTCCCTAACAATAGCCACAATTCTTGTAAGTTTTGATGAAAGTCGTTTTGTTGAGGCTCATGTCGCTTTTTCCGTGGTGTTTGTTCTCTTATGACACGAATCAAAGAGACTCTATATGATTTATTTTATTCAATGAGCAAGGAAATAATAAAAAACTGCGATTATTTTGATATTTCTTAAATAAAAGTCTGTTTTTTGTAGATGTGAGGTTTTGCTTTATTTAGCACATATATATTATTATAACTATTTTTGTGAATTGTGTGCCACAAACAGTCGTGGAGTAGGCAGCAGTGTTTCTTCAATACAGAGGGACTGAAGTCCTAGGTTTGTATCCCGGATTAGGAAAAGAAGTGCCATTTTCTGGCTTTCGTATAGAATTAGGTAACAAGCAAAAATCTGAGAAATAATCTACATTACTACACAAAATCCACGTCGTTTTCCATGCTACTTGAGATAGAGTGCCCGGAAAATGCACTGTAGTGGAAGTAGCAGATTTGGCAAGTGTGGAGTAAAAACTTAACGATGCAGCAAAACGAAAGCCTTTGCCTATCGGCAAATACTTCGTGAAAATATGAGGTAAACAACTCGGCCCTCGGCGTTTGAAACCACAACACAGCTGATGTTTGGATTCACTAGGGAGAGATGAATACTTATATTATGACGTGCGCTGGAAACGAGATACGGCGTGTTTTATGATTTATATTTTGTTGGACTCTGGCCAGATACTTGGAGCGCAAAAAAGGGGCCGATTTTTGGCGGTAAGTACACGTACCAACTGAGGGAGTCGTTTCCATAAATAATGTGGCCAATCTGGAATATTTGCCGCAAATATTTTCACACACACACACACAAACACAATAATAATACTGCATACTGCATTGGTAGTATCATGAATAAACCATTCCCGTCTAGATTGCGTTGATCAAAAATGCTTTTAAAAATAGCGTTAATGATTACTGAAAAGATAAACAACAAATAAGAATAATAATTATTATCATTCTGGCAGATAAACAACATTTTTATAAGTAGTTTGACTTATTATGTTGAAACAAGAAAATACTGTTAAACGGGATATAAATATTCAGCCACCGCAGTTTAATTCCACATTTAAGTGAACGGCACCAACAAGAAAATGCACATTTCTAAAATTGGTTCAGAACACCATGAAATATATGTATGTAGTATATTACAGCTTAGTAGTAAAAATTTTTTTACTATACATAAGCTTTACATTTTGCTATATGGTCGTCCTTAAAATGTTTCCCCTTCGAATGAATTTTATTTAGATGCTTTTAAATTATCTGATTTAATCTAGTAAGGAATTTTTGTAGTTTCAAACTTTTTTTACATCTAGATGGAGATGTATTGTTGCCAAAAATATTAAGGCTCTTTTTCATGACTATCAACTTCTGTATGCTCTTAGTGATCTGGAATACAAACTTTAATGAAGTTCACAAAAATTATGTGTTATGCTCCTTAATATCCACAATTATTAATTATAATATCTTATAATATTTAACCATTTGACTTGCAAAGAAAAATCTTTTGGTTCAGTATGTGTTTATTAACTTAGTGGATGTAGCCTTATTTACCAATGATACCAACTAACACACACAAACATTTAATTTATAATAAAGAAAAGCAGGCTTCAAGAACTTGCTGGTACATTTATTAGTTTATTAATACCATCATTTTATGCTAGTTGGTTTATTGGAGTGAGGTTTTCACTTACTCCTACAAACCTTATACATATACATAACTCACATGGGATTCGAGCACAGAACATTGCGATTTGAAGGTAAAGCCATAGCCAACACAAAAATTGAGTTTTCCACCTTGAAAACGTAGGGATGAAGCTGGGGGACACGGCTGTATGCGGCTGCCGTTAGCACGTAATATTTTCTTTGAGATATGGGAAGGAAATGAATGTATGTAGGAAAATTTATACTGGACTTTCATTACTTTAATAGCTTTAATATACCGACCTTAATGACATATCTCGTTTGGCATAGAAATAAGTACGCTCGCATATCGGTGACGCGAGATACACAGTGCGGAAATGTTCGCCCATGCCCACAATCCCCGGCTACACTGCGGGACCTCGCCCACGCCTCGCGCACACGCGGCACCATGCTCGCATTGCGAGTTTGTAACTCACAGAACTAAATCACGTTTATTTCAATTGTGTTATGTAATATTGTCAGATTGGATAACCCTGTAAACATAACATCGCTGTTTCCCTCTTGATAACCTATGCATGAGGTTGTTTTATTTTAAAAACATATTCACGTCAGTACTGACACTCGATCACCAATTATTAACGGTTTAGTTCCATTATAATTTCTGCGGCTTTTGGCAAAAAACAAAATCTTGCTTCATGAACTTAAGTTTAGTTTCTTCTTTCAGCAAATATATTTTATGATAGGCTTCAAAACGTAGGGCGAGTGTAGCAATCCAAGTAGTCCGTTTACAGTACTAAACTTTATGTACTTAGTCCGTCACTGGAATTCCAATAGTTTGTGTATTCGTGTAGTAACTAGAGTAGCAAAAAGGAGAAAGCGTTGGTTATGGTCATAACATATTAGGTCTCTAAAGTTTAGCGTAAGATTCAATGATTAACTACGGGAAATCACTTTGATATCTCGTAATAACATAAGAGTCGATAGGTCACTGCAAAAGATGCTGAATTTATTTTTACTATACTTTTTAACATGTGAGCCTTCTGCGTTCTTTAGCCACGTATATATGTGTTACATAATACCGGCAGCCGAGTTTTTCTCCTCTCTCCCTTGTTTTAATTTTCCCCAGTCATAGACGATCGATTTGCCCAAATCGCCGTTCAGTCTAAATAAACACTGGATTTTCTGAGAGTAGGGAACAGTTTGCGCAGAACAGACTTTCTGCACGTTGTTCAGATGCGCAGGACGCCAGTGAACATGGAGATAGCCTCCTTGCGTCTCAGTACAAGAAACCTGTGGAGTGGCACCTTAATAGCTATATGTTGACTGTGATGAGATTTTCGGTTTCCTGATAATTTACGTCTGTAAAGGTCTTGCATTAGTACAGTTGAAGCATCCCGAATAAAGAACATTATTACGTATTAGAATAGTAACTTAAAGTACGGTAAAAGAATTCAAACCATACCTGCAGTTACTTGCAATGTATGATACATTTATTCCACGAGCATTTTTCCTTGTTCTGCCACTTAAATCCATTTGTTTTAAATTTTTAGTGAACAAATGTGCTAGGAATTCGATGAAAAAATTGTAGTACTGAATAATTGTCATTAACTTAAATTTATTTCCGACGACAGATATCGAGTTTCTTTTTTCGTCTTTGTTTTAATGGTAATGGATAAAAATATATAGCTAGTGAGCACTTATATTGAACATAAAATTTATACGGAGAGTCTGCAAAATAAATATGAAGTTATAATTTAAATTGGTATTAATTACTTGCTCAGTAATTTTTCAGTTCAGTAGAAATACATTAATAATTAATTTTGTCAAAGAACCAGTAATGTATATAGAATCTTCTAGAGACCCTGTAACCGATATGAAATCGAGGTCATCCTTCCAGGTTAGCTTCCATGCTCTCTCAGAGCGAGACTAGGAGCAGCTGAACGTCTGAAGAATTACAGCTATTTTAATTAATAGAGGTCGTTAAAGACTGCATCGTAGCGCTGTTTGGGTCCGTCGGGGTGAAGCGGGTTGTAATATCTCTGGCAGCGAGGACCGTCAGGGAGAAATAGTTGCTGGGCGTTGGGGCGGGAAATTTCAGTCGCTGCCTGAGAGGAACAACCCTGCGGCGAATGTGGCTCATCAGTGTCAAGACGACGAGTTTAGTCAGCATCTCTTCCAGCTGTCATCACCCCGCAGACTCTGAGCATATAAAACAAACCCCTACGAACAAGCCTCTCCTCGTTTCACAGCAGAAATACTTTTATTATTATTATTATTATAAACTAAGCACATCAGCTTTTGGAAGAGGATTTTGAAATTGTATTTCCACTCTTTATGCATTTTTCTCGCTACTTAAATACAGTTGATCTACTTTATTGTGATATTTTGCTGTTTCCTTTTATTTACTTCTCTTTACACATGAGATTCCTTACTTATTTAACGTATTCATTTTACTTTGCTGTTAAAAGTCCATAATTTTTAGGGAAACGACCACTTTTGAAAAATGTGCAACTTTATGAAATTTAATTTCTAAATATTGTTTCACTGCGAAAAATAATTAAAATCAAAAAGAGAAACCAAATTTTGTGAAAAAAAGTAAATGAAGCATTAGAAATAATGACATAGTTGGTATGTGTACTTATTTTCTCTTCGTGACTTGCACGAAAAGCAGGGTGAAAGCAAATTTTTCTTAGTGTTGTAGAATATTAAATTAATTAAAATAAAATCCGACTGCAAAATATTTCCTTACGTAACGGACAAACTGAGTCCACATGAATTCAGTACTTCAAAAATAACTACTACATTGAGTTTGGCACTTGTTTGATCTTAAGGCGGCGCCTTAAATAATGGAAGTTTTTTGTTTCCTTAGTCTAAAACTGCGAAAAGTGTCGAAGTCATCATCGGAAGACGCGTTATATATATTTCTTCACCTATTCAGTCAAGGCCCTTTACTGACATACAGTATCCGTCAACAATGCACCTCTCTGGGAATTTCAGTGACTTCAGGTCAATTTATTACTTTAGGAACGCTGTTTAGCGACCTTGTGCAATCAGAAACCTTAACAAGTCCCATAAGTTCAGAATTTATGTATTATTTTTAATACTGCTCAGCATTTTTTGGCGTGAAGAATATTCTGCGAGTCATCACGTCCGCATAGGTTGCCGAAACACTTTACATTTCCTCAGTCGTGCTTGAAATACCGCGGTTTCCGTGGTGCCGAGAAAGGCATGTCTTATGGCCTCTCCTTGCTCGCGCGCGCGCACACACACATACAGCCCCCGCTCTCACTAAACTTCTCCTCACTGAATCGTAAAACGGGAAGATGATCCTTGCCGCTCCAGGCGAGGATCGATACGGTCAGGGAATGGGGCTGGAGTCGGCTTTAGTCATCTGATCTGAGGACCTAGTGACTTCGCCCCTGCCAGCATGAAATAGGCGTGTCGTGGGTGACGTCACAGTTGAGAACAAAGAGAGTAGGAGTAAAGATAAATGCTTCTAGCAGACTTACCATGGACTGCCTAGCAAAAAACTTCAGCTTCACAGACGCACACAAATATAATATCCGTTTAGCAATACGTAATAATGCATAGCCATGTTTATTCCCCAAAGACAATGTAATACTTACCCTCAAGCACATCAAGATACCGTTATCTCAACACGTAGGAACACAACATAAAGAAATTCATTGCTTATTACTGCAGCAAGTCTCATAATGATTTAGACTGAAGCTACTTATTTTCCAGGACATTTTTTTAAGAAAACATAACTTTTGTGATTGAATCCGTACTTCGAATCGAAAAAAAAATCGATAAACCACTGCTACAAACTCTGCTGCTGACTTACGTACAGAGCTTGGTTACGAAACATATTTTCTTTAGTTAGAAAAGCAACTTTAAGGGCAGTTCAAAATAATTTCCACGAGGAATGTGTATAAATCCCCTGTCGATACGGACTTTGACAAACCACTTACATTTTCATAAAAAAATTTTGCGTGTTGTAGCAAAAGTACGATTTTGGAAACGTAATTTTGCGCTCTCTGGTCGACTAGCAGGGAGGAAATTTTTATTCGGTTATCTTAAGTGTATTAATTTACCTGCCACAAAAATTACCCTAATTATTCACTTCATTTGACTGAAAACTACAAACCGCAAAATAAAATGACAAATATAATTTAATTATCTACGTAAAATAATTGTAAGCTACTACTATTATACTAACAATTAAAACAATAATACCAGTATTGCATCATTTTCCACAAAATATTTGCAGGTATTGCTAAAAACTACGTCGTTTAGTAGAATTTTACTCGTATTTCATAGTTTCACTCATTTATCGTTCAGACGTTCCATTTACACACAAATAAGCCACGAGTAATTGCTTGATAAGGGGTACAAAATGTTATAAAAGATATTTCCGCAAATAACGTTCAAAATAAGTGTAAAATTTCTGCCTCTCCCCTATAACAAAAATGACTCAGTGAACACGATGTTATGATTCAGTAAAGGCGGACAAGCCTAGTGAACAGCAACAAAGCTTTGGTATCCAGGCCAGGCGAAGAACACTTTATAGCAATAATAGCTAATTAAACATATCAACGAAGCGACAGCTCTCTTCCCGGCGGCATGGTATTTGGGACAATAACGCCACCAAATACTATATAATACTTGGCAACATTTTGTATGGGTTGTGGCTGTCAGTCTGTCTCTCTGGTGACCCACGCCGAGATGAAACAATCAAGATGCAGCGTGGCGTGCCGCTCGTCGCTTTCCGACAAAACACTCTCCCTACGGCGACGATAACATTCCGGTTAGTAATTTCTTGTAATTGATTACGACTTCCTTCGCCAATAGCTTATATTTATTGCAACTCCTAGATATTGTATTGAATATCTGTTCTCCCTTCATAAATACCTTCAGTTCATCAGTCATAATAGCGTAATTCAACCCTTGTACCTGGTACAAAGTATCAAAAGCATTAAAACTGCTGGAGGCACCTATAGCTCTCCGCATCTTGCAACCAAGTGAAGTGCTACCACCTCTCTCTAAGATAATGCCCCATCCACCCTCACCAGGGGTCAGCCCACGGAATCCGCCGGTTCACTATCCTTGGGTGAGGCAGGTAAACGTGTGTAATTTGAAACCGACCCTTTTTTTTGACAGAGTGTAATTGTATGAATGTTCTCCTAGGTGACCCGCATAACCCGCGTTCTTACTCAAGAACGGTGAACCATGTACATGCGTGTAATCTGAAACCCAGGTCATAAATACGACCTGCGATAAGCTTGGCAAGTGTACTGTATAACCGCCTTGTTTCTCAAGAACGGTGAAGCATGTACATGAGTGCAATCTGAAACCCATGTCATAAATACGGCCTGTGATAAGCTTGGTAAGTGTAGAGTCCATTGCGGAATGAATTCCGAAATTGTCGTACGAAATACCTATATGTGTGGTGTAGATCTAATACTTGTACGGCCCAACCATGTTCATTTCAGGCCTATAGATAAAGTCGGGTGATGCAAAGACCATTATGCTATGAATTTCGAAATTATTTTATAAAATACAGAAGTTTTGGTACACTGTACCATAATTTTGGTGCGCAAAAAATGGACCAAGTTAATTTGTATCATAGTTATGGTACATATTATGGTACACCATTATGTTACCGACATTTATTCAAAAGGGCCTAACAAACTGTGAGCCAAGGGAGTGTCAAAAGAGACAGCCCTTCCTCAAACCCTGACGAAATCCATCGAAAATGGCAGTATCCTAAGGCGAAAATGTTTGAAAACAGACCCTTCCGGTCGCCGCATCTCCTCCCTGGGTGGTAGTGGAGTGAAGAAGGGGGTGGTGGGGGGATCGAAAGAGGAAGGTTCAAAGGTGTACACAAACTTTGTTCCACCACTCTATCCCTTAAGGGTGGGGCGCTGCGCGCCCCCAAAGTCACCTTTTAAACTTCCGTTCTTGATTAATGAAAATGATTAGAATTTAACGCATGTAATTTTCTTTTCTAAACACAGATTTTCATGTAATCCCTCTTAAAATATTCCCGGTTTATTAAACTATAAAATGATATTCTCATATATCTGATAGTGTGACAACAACGAAACTAAATTGCGCTTTATTTCATCGCCTGTGTGCGTTGGATATTAAGTTCAAATGAATTAATTAACGTTTTTTAATAATTAAATGTATAATTAAATATTTTCCATCACTTAAGAATGTATGTTAATAGATTTTTAATAGCCCCAATGAGTTCCTAGATATTTACTTTTTAATAACATAATAACATTACATTAAATAACATAATATTCTGCTGTTTACCTGTTAATAATATGAGCTCTTCCTTCAGTAATAGGACCCTTCGCTATGCAATCTTCAAATAAAATATTTTCCCATTAGTTTTCAAGATATGCTTTCATGAACTTAATTGACACAGTGTTCATTAACTCATTGCCATATGGGCACTCGAGACACGCAAGGTCGCAGGCACGTCGTTCGGAAACATTGTGCCGACAGTTCTGTGCAAGTGCACACCAACACACTTGTACAAATACAGAACGCGTTTTGAGAGGAGTGCGCAACTTAGCTAAGTCTACATGTCTCCTAATTACGTAGTTTAACTATATAAACTGAATTAAAAAAAAAACCGGTTCATCTGTCTAATATAGTGTAGGTCCCCAGCGAGCATGCAGAAGTGCCGCAACACGACGTGGCATGGACTCGAATAATGTCTGAAGATATTCACGTTGCAATTCCCACCATTTATCCTGCAGGGCAGTCCACAAAACCATAGGAGTGCTAGGCGGTGGAGATCTCTTCTGACAGCACGTTGCAAGGTATATCAGATATGCTCAATAATGTTCATGCCTGGTGATTTAGGTGGCCAATGGAAGTGAAAGTAAGAAGAGTGTTCCTGTAGCCACTCGGTAGCCACTCTCAACGTGTGGGGTGTCACATTGTCCCGCTGGAATTTATCACGTATGTCGGAATACACAATGGACATGAATGGGTGCAGGTGATCGGACAGGATTCTTACGTATCTGTCACCTGTCAGAGTTGTATCTAGACGTATCAGGGGTCCCATTTCAAGCCAACTGCACACTCCCCATACCATGACAGAGCCTCCACCAGCTTGAACAGTCCCCTGTTGACATGTAGGGTCCACGGACCCATGAGGCTGTCTCCATACCCGTACTGGTCCATCCACCCGATACAATTGGAAACGAGACAAGTCAGACCAGGCAACATCTTTCCAGTCATCAACAGTCCAATGGCAGTGTTGGCGGGACCAGGTGGGGCGTAAAACTTTGTGTCGTGCAGTCAACAACGGTACACGAGTGGTCCTTCGTCTTCGAAAGCCCATATCAACGATGGTCCGTTGAATAGTTCGCACGCTGGCACATATTGATGCTCCAGCATTGAAATATTTGCCAATTTGAGAAAGGGTTGCACGTCTGTCATGTTTAATGATTCTCGTAAGTCTACGTTCGTCCCTTTCGTTAACGATTCTTTTCTGGCTGCAGCGATGTCGAAGATTGGATGTTTTACCAGATTTCCGATATATTTACGGTACACTCGTGAAATGGTCGTACGCGAAAATCTAAATTGTATCGCTACCTCAGATATGCTATGGCCCATCTCTCATGTGCTGTCTATAACACCACGTTCAAACTCACTTAAATTTTAATAACCTGCCATTGTAGCAGCAATAACCGATCTAGCAACTTTGCCAGTCGCTTGTTGTCTTATAGAGGCGCTGCCGACCTCATCACGTTACTCTGAATGGTTCCATGCCTCCGTTGTTTGCATACACACGCCTATACCAGTTTTTTTGGCTCTCTAGTTTGCATTTCCTGTACTGCTTACTCCTTTGCAATTTTCCTATTTTCTTCCACTATCTCTGTCTTCTGGTCACAGTTTTTTTCGTAAGTTTAGTTGGAATGTGAATACTGCACACAGCAAGAATGTAAGTCTTTGGGTCAAGCAGGAACTATGTTCTAGGGTTTAGCCAACCGTGTGGTTGGACCAACTGCAAGAGTCAGAGGTCCTCCAGCCTTTGTTTACAGGTTGCACAGACCTTTTGATCTAGAGCATGAGAGTATTATTGTGTGTTGCTCGAAGGATTCTTAGGAAATAGGAAAGTTGCTAGAGTCACACTCACTTCAACTGTGAATGGGAGTAAGAAAGCATCACATAACAAATTACATTTTTATGTAATATCAATTGAGGAAGCTAATATATTCCTACCAAATTTGGTAAACCAGTAGCACTACAGTAGGCGAAACAATCTAATATGTTGTAGTTGGGTGAGGTACTGATTTTCAAAACAGTGGCAATATATATATTTTTTCTAAATATATCTTCGAAACTATTGAAGAACTTTCAAATTAACTTCGTATGCTTGCAGTATCTATTAGAACGGTCAAAATTTTTATATAGAGCCTCATCTATACGCCATTTTGTAAGATAGCTCTACATTAAATATAAAGTCTTTATGTCTTAACTCGGGTAACAATGAACTCACGCATTGTGCGTCCCTATATTTTATTCGTCAGATCACACGCTCTGGCGAAGCTCGCAGGCGGACAACGACAATAAAGATTAAAGGTTGGGCGGACGTGCTGGAAGGATGACGCCAGGAGCCTCGCAGCTGCAAAGGCGTGCTACCAAAGGTTTCTGCACGTGCAACTCTTCCTACACGTGCAGACGACATCCGGAGACAACGTAAGGCACCTGGGCGCGGACACAGCTGCATTTTGCAGCTGCCCAAGGGACACCGAGATCCCACCACCAGCTGCTGTGTCTGTCCCGGGCTTGTACCGCAATAAACCATGAGAGCTTTTAGTGGGCGTGCTGGGACATAGCGGCACGATATCAGTAGGCAGGAGAATCACACGTGCGCCAAACCAAGAGGGCACCCAAGAGTTCCCGCACGTGCAGAACGGAACAATAAACTTCCAGGCCAGAATCAAGGGGCGATGCCAGGCCGGCTGCGGACCACAGGTGCAGCGGCCACGTGTTTTACGACTCAGGGGGGACGCGACAAGCACCCCGGACACGTGCAGAGATGGTGGAAGTTGAATAGGGTGATGGAGCCCACAAAACCACGAGAAGGAGAGAGGAACAGATCAGTCAGTCGCGGNGTCCGGGTCGGAGCCGGACGAAGCCAGTGCGATGAACGAGTCAGTCAATCAGTCAGTCGCGGATCGAGCAGTCAGTCAGTCAGTCGGAGTCAGTCGAGGACCGAGAATGCATCACGACGTCGACCTCAGTCGGAGGCCGTCAAGCGGGACGTGCGGCGGAAGAATCCGAGAAAAGTCAGTCAGACTTCGTCAAATGCAGAGTACTGCGGGGACCCGAGAAGGAGGAACTTCGAGGCCAGGCGCCGAGACGCCCACCCAGTGCGAGAGCAGTTCGAATTCGCCAGCCGAGGGAAGACAGTGCCGCAGTGTTGGATAAGTAGTTCTACACCAGGTGTGANCGCCGCAGTGTCAGATAAGTAGTTCTATACCAGGTGTGAAGAATCTTCCCCCCCTCCCCCCACGACGCCAATCGCGGCGTCAAACCATACGTAGCCTACATAGAAAAAGGGGAGGGGAGTTTGTCTCGTGAGTTCATGTACCAGTTAACCTGTTCAAGTAACAATAAACTCTATTATGTGAACTCACAAATAAAGTGTAATTTATTAGTAAATTGGACCTATAGACAACAGTATCGACGTATACCTACGCCCTATCACTGAGGGCTAGCATCAAGTGCTGGCGCCTCACGCCGCAGAGCAGATTCAATACCTACTTCCAAACTTCAGCATTTGGCAGTTATCAGAACCGATTCCCACCAAATTTGGAGAATGAGTTGTACTGTTGTAGGTCATTTGAATTTGTATGTTTTAAGTGTGCGGTAGAGTTATTTTCAGAATGGCGACTGTAAAATCACTTTGGTTTAGTGTGCTATATCTACATAACTCTGTAAATGTTTTAAATTTAACTTTTAAAAGTTAATTAACCATGGCGATCACAGAAAGAACTAATACAAAAACTTTTTGCCCTCCATTTTTAAAGATTGTCAAGTGAAAAAAATCACATTTTATGCCATATCTGGAAGAATAATAAAATGATTCCCACCCAATGCGTAATGCAATGTGTGGCACTCTAGGGTATGTAAACAAAAATGTTTTTGGTGCAGCATAAATTTTTTTAATGGGGTTGATGTTTGTAATTTAAGTTAAATTTGTATACTATTGAACAATTTAATAAAATTTAACCATTTTTAGTTCAAAAGTATTGTTTGGAAGCATCAATTATGCATACAGCTATACTATTTTTAGATCTTTTTCCAAATTACTGCCGGGTGATAAAATTAAACATTTTGCCATTTTTACCTGATCAATTAAATAATTTTATACCAATTTTTCACACAATTATTGCTACTGAATGCAAGGTATATTAACATGATTTGAGTAGGGCCAAATATTTATTTTTTAAAATTGCTGTCATTATAAGATTAATAAAATTGGTAATTTGTCATATCTATCAAATAATTTAACAAATTTACACAAAACCCTGTATGGTGAAAGTATTTGTTAGAAGCATAGTATGCAGAACCTCTTTAGTACCAAATAAGAACGTCAAGTTTTTATACCATTCCTCATTGACTAATCTGCCGATATTCAACAAATTTTTCACACAAGTAGCACTACGGTACACCATGTGAACTTACTTATTTTAAATGGCTCAGACACTTATTATCAAAATGATGGCCCTGTAAATATATCTGGTTAGTAAATCCTATCATTCGAAACCTAGACTGCCTACATCCGAAGTTGATGCTGCGAATCCGACCTCCGTAATGGATTTGGTTACACGCTAACTTTTGGTACGGGGTTTTCTGGGTTCGAGTCCCGGGTAAGGAACATGTGTATTGGTAATTGTCCCACTACTGTAGCCCGTATTTTTGGTTTCATTTGTAATAGTGCTGTCAAAGATACATCAAGGACCACCTACCATCTAAGCTTTTAACAAGGCCATAAAAAATTATTTTAACCATTGTAGAGGAAGTGATGTTCATTAGTTACATCAGTAACTTCGTGCTGACAAATCCAGAAACAGAATGACACCCATTACCTAACAGTACAAGTAGTTGCACCCACCTTGCTGATATCCAGAATATACATGGGCTGTATCTCTTCGTAGTCGGAATTAGTGTGGTTTGCCGGTCTCTATGAGCAGCTAGATATAGTACGTACGCACTCAGCATCTTGACAGGAATCCGAGAGCCAGTAGCTTGGTAAGGAAATTACAAACCTCATGAGTTTGTATTCCGCTTCGACGTTGGCCATCTTGGCAGCCAAAGCCAAAATTTACCAAAATTACTCAAATTTTCCAAAATTTTGGAAAAATTTATTCCAAATTTTTTTTTCTTCAAAATTAATTTTTAAATATAGATTATTCAAAATTAATGTTTTCAAAAGATTGATTTAATAATTCAAAGTCAAATTTTTTTTCTTAACATTTTAAAAGTTTCAAAAAAAATGTATCGCGCATTCCCCTGACGGCCATTTTTGTTCATGGCTCCCTTAGCCAACACCTAGGAGACAGCCATGTTGGTTGTGGCTCACAAAGACAACACCCAGTCATTATGTCATGCTATGGCATTCAAGGGGTGGTGCCGAGGTGACATAATGGATAGAGCCAAACTTCATACTCTTGCATTCACACACACCGATGGCACCCAACAGAGACGCCTGCCATGACATAGTCTCGGGGCTCAGGGACTTCACGCTCTTGCATTCCATAGCAAAGGGGGTGCCATGGCGATGTAATGGGTAAAGCGCACATTAAAACTTTGCGCTCCCGCATTCACAGGGGAGGGCAGGCGTGTCCCAAGAGAGACGCCTGCCACGCCTCCATAAGTCCACCATGGCATAGTCTCGGGCCGCGGGAAATTTTCGATGTGTTATTTCGAATTGGGGCCATGGTGGCATAGTGGATAGAGCATATGTAAAAATGTAATGCTCTTGCATTCAATTGCTATGTGGGTGCCACAGTGGTGGAATGGATAGTTGACAAGTTATATGTGATGCTCTGGCATTCATATTCAATGGGGGCAGCGTTAGTGTAGTGGATAGAAAGCACATGTCACGCTCCTGCATTCACAGGGGAGAGGCAGGTGTGTCCCAAGAGAGACGCCCGCCACACCTCCATGACATATATGCTGCAGCCTTGCGTGTGTAAAGAATAATAACTGTTATAGCCAACCCAGCCCCTCACCATGTCGAGAGAGCGAAAATATATATATATGTGTTTTTACCATCACTGCCCCTGGCGTGAGCGTTGGAAATATATATATATATATATATATATATATATATATATATATAAATGAAAAGGAGTTTAATATTTAGTCGTATCCAGGCTGTACGATCAGTTAGTATGCAAAAAAAAGAAGTAATGCAGTATACTTACATAAACGTACGTGCGCGTCCACCTCCAAGACACAAGTGGCAGGCCACATCCAGGAAATACTATTTAATGGGAAGAGAAATGTGTAGAGGCAGTGGGATCCTGGAGGAGGTGATGAAGGCATCACTGGCCGGCCGACTTACAAGGCCGTCATTAAAAAAGTAGCTCTCGCATCCCAATAAGTGCCGAGGCCATGCAATGTTTACAGGGGACAAGTTAAAATTCATGCTCTTGCATTCACAGGGGAGGGGTGCCATGGTATCTAAGCCGTGCCCCAAATAGAAGTATTTAAAAAACAAACTCGAATTTTCTTTAAAATAGTAATAATAAAATTCTGTTACAGTCCCCTGTCTCGCAGTGGGAGAGAAAAAAATTACGTTTACATGGTTTAACTGTCACTCGCCCGGTGCGAGGTCGATGGAAATATATATATATATATATATATATATATATATATATATATGTATATATATAATGTGCATGTGAAGCCTAGAGGGTGACCTCAGAGTCTTCCCAAATCTGAGTATAATCAAATTATTTCATAATTACACATGTACAACAGACATGTCCGTTGTAGATCTTGCTTCCACGACGCTTCACGAGATACTATATGATACAATACTAAGACAGTCGTATTTATTACGCACATCCCAGTACCCAGCGTGAGTTTCGGAAATATATATTTAATAAATATGTAAAGTAGAGAACCAATTATACTTACACACGTAATGCAGACCCGTCCATTGTAGGTCTTGCTTCCACGACACTTCACAAAATACTATATGGTATAATGCTTACAAAATCGTTTTTCTTACGCACATCCCAGCCCCCGACGTGAGTGTCGGAAATATATATTAATGAATATGTAAAGAAGAACGATTAAAATTATTATAATGCCCCGGGCAAGGACACGCAAGGGAGTGGCTGCAAGTGGTTCAAACGTGAGTTTAAGAAATACATATAAAATGTATCAAGTAGTACGATTAAACTTATTAATGCCCAGGCATTGGCAAAAACATTGAGAAATTGTTTTTCGATGTGTATAGCCCCAGGCAACTAGTGATTTTCCACACCTGATGTGCGCGGGTCCGCCAAGAAGTACGTTTTTGTACCGAGGTGACACACACAAACACACTATTAAGCACGAGTGTCGGAAATATTGATATTAGGATGCAGTTATGCTGTGCGCGAAGCCGGCGACCCAACGAGAGATATGTTTCATGCACCATCGCCCAGCCGCCTCCACAGCCGTCCTTAAAACAGAGCATGCAGGCAAGGTCTTGCGAGACCGCGACGGCAAGGGGCACAAACGTGGATACCTTGTTTATTTTTACATATCGTCCTCTCAACCTTCTAAATGAAGGACAGGAAAACTCAATTTGGAGATCACAGAGTATATTTATTGTCGTGGTGCAATAGGTGCCTAATTCAACATATCGTCATCCAAAGGTCTCATCAACACATGCAAACAAAGATTGACCACTTAAGTTACACCAAAGGGGAAAAAATACATATTCATTACTAGATATTCTGAACATTAAAATGGTTTATACTATCGGAGTGATTCCCCAATCGTTTTATAAACATATTATTATATGTATCGTTAACCTTGTCGTAATTACTGCCGCAACCAATTTACTTACGCCTAACTCAAATGCTACAAGCAGTGGCCAGGAGTGTTACCTTAGTGTCATCCAAATTCGATAATCAATTAATTCCCCTCCTACGAGACCGTATACTTCATTCTTTTGCATTCCAAGCGAGAGGTTCTCTAAGACATCGCACATTTGCATTCCAAGAAGGACAGATTTTCTCAGATTCTTCCCAAAAATTATTACTAATTAAGGCCTTCCCACAAATTATATACACCACATGCTTCCATTCAAAGCCAGGAGAGTTATCTCAGGATCTTCCCAAAATCAATTACATTTACATATTTTCTACTAGATGAAATATTTCACGATCTTACATGCCAAGCCAGGAGGGATGACTCAGAATATTCCCTAATTAGATTATTGTTTAAGACCTTCCTACAAGATTATATACACCACATGCCTGCATTCTAAGCCAGGAGAGTTATATCAGAGTCTCCCCAACATATATGTGACGGTTATCTCAGAGACTTCCCAACCATACACAATTATAAAGCATTAAAGACAATGCCCGCTACTATGAATACAATGGTGGGAAGAGTCATGTCACTATTGTAAAATATAATTTCGATATGTCTACAATGCGAAGAGACATATCCAGCTTAAATGTAAGCTTCTCTGTAATAAAGTGAGACCACAACCGTGCATAAAGAAACCTAACATGTTACGCAAGGCTCTCGCTGATATATCATAAAGAGCGCTGTCGCATACACTGATAAAGAGGCGAACAGTGCCACCTATCATAAATGGAGTCACCATACACAAGGATAAAGGAAGCTTACATGCTATGCGAGGCTGTCGTTCTCTGATGAAAGCGGAAACTTGCAATATTAATTGACGTGTGTACAGTATATAAGAGAGCATCATGTAGAATAAAGATCATTCCGTGGCCAAGCGTTGTTGTAAAGAGCTGGCTTGTTTACAACAATATGAAGCCAGAATCAATGGATGAAGACTCACCATCGCCAACATCGACATCAACAGCAAGGTATATTGAAGAGGCACTACACGCATTACAATATCACTGTAACTACTACAATCGTGCACCCTGCTATAATATGAGGACGGAACCAATAGCTGATGATTTACCATCTACAACCTGGTCAACAGCAAGGGGTCCTGAAGAGCCGATGCAAGCGATACGACATCAATGTAACTTCTGTAGAAATACTGTTAACACAATGTAAAGTTCATATCGGCATGAAAGTTGACATTTCATGTTCAACCGGGCATACCAAACGTTCAACTGTGATACCTGTGATGCCATGTTTGTCCGAAGTGATAGTGTGTAAAGACAGAAAAATACAATGAAATGCTATGTTCGTCAATCATCAGAAAGCAAGTGCGAGTGTTGCGGCAAGACGTTTAGGTAGTGTAGCTGGACCAAACGAAATTAATATGGCAAATTTAAAATTGCTACCATCTCCAGGATCTACCCATGTGATAACTACAGTGCATTACATTCGAATATGAGCCATTTAAATTCTCACAGAAGATATTGGTCTTCTTATTCTAAAAAAAAACAAAATATAAGCTTCGCTCGAATTAACACTATGTCGAGCATGTATCAAATGATATTATGTATTTGTATTATGTAAAGTCTGTAAGTAAAAGTAAATGTATATATATGATTTTGGTGTTATTCATTATTAAGTTCACCTCCACCTCAGAGAAAAACCAGATTTTGACAAAGTCGGAAATATAATTAACTGTAAATAATGTTTATATATTAATATAAACGATCACCATCAGTCCTGCACAAGGACGACAGCACGTGTCATCGCTACACAGCTAGCTCTTAACAACCAAACATAGAATGAAAACCTGAACGATGCAATACAATACCAGAATATTCTGGACAGTACAGCAGCCTAGCAAATATCTTCCTTACAAACCAACTGAAACGGTCCAATACATTCANCAAATATCTTCCTTACAAACCAAATGAAACGGTCCAATACATTCTGTGTACAACACTAGCAAAAGAACCCGATTTGTCATATGCTGAGGAAAATGTGGGACAGCTCAGATGGTTGGATGCCGATGGAAGCGCCGTGCAGGTCTTGTCAAGTTTAACAAATAACACTAGCCAACAGAGTGTTATGTAAGGCTCCAAAGGTCACACAGCCCCTGCTAGGCGCAATAACCTTCAGCCAGCATGACTGAATTCCGACGGGCAGAACACTTACCTATGCGTACAAACACAGACTGCAACATATTACTCTGACTCAGAGGTATCTAACAACCTACTATCATGGAANCTCTGACTCAGGGGTATCTTACAACCTACTATCATGGAAGAACATTCATGCAGACATGATTCGTGAACCTTCTGTGAAGAGTAACGGGAAGTCTAGCTGTAAACTTTTTAAATGTTTTCATGACTTGGTTGAAAGACACATATATACATATGTGAAAGCATATACATAAATAAAATTGAGGATTGATAACTTACAACAAACTGAGATAAGTAAAAAGTCAAACAAAAATATGAGTAAGTTGTATGCTAAACGTGCGATTACCCCATGAATACTAAAGACGACGAGCAGGCAATACGAAANCAAAATATGAGTAAGTTGTATGCTAAACGTGCGATTACCCCATGAATACTAAAGACGACGAGCAGGCAATACGAAATAATCTAAAATATTAATATATATGAATGGCTGCAAGGACCAGCTGTCACATAGCTAGAGCGTATAAACGGGTTTTGGGGGGGGGNAATATTAATATATATGAATGGCTGCAAGGACCAGCTGTCACATAGCTAGAGCGTATAAACGGGTTTTGGGGGGGGGGATATGTTGTGGCGCGCTACGAGTACAGGCCAAGACCTGTGACTGAATGTAGCCAGCGGTAGGTTAANGGGGGGGGGGATATGTTGTGGCGCGCTACGAGTACAGGCCAAGACCTGTGACTGAATGTAGCCAGCGGTAGGTTAAAACGAGACAAGTTGTAATGACTTTACACCGGTCGGCGACACGCAGCGTACATAATGCCTTAGGTGAAATACATCAACACGTGTGCTGTTCTTGCAGTGAAAACTCTCTCTCATCTTGTGACGTACACACAACGTGAAACAGAGGACAACACGTGCACGATGAGCGGATATTTACATATATAGTAAACAATATTACCTGCTGTGAACTGTAGCATCGTTTGTGACAGTACTGCGACGCTGACAATCATAAAGAAGAAGAAGAGGCAATTGCATTAACTATCCCGTGCGCACACACACACACTGACTCAGTCACATCTCACGAACCTACCTACGAGTTATGTATTTAATACGGAATAATACAGTTGCTACTAAATGTGTCAGTTGACTCCGACAACGTGCATGACTGTTACTTCCAACTNTTTAATACGGAATAATACAGTTGCTACTAAATGTGTCAGTTGACTCCGACAACGTGCATGACTGTTACTTCCAACTTAAATCGGATACATATAATGTTCTCTATTAGAGCGTTGTGTGTTTCGGAAAGGTACATTCTATACCACTTGTCGGTNTAAATCGGATACATATAATGTTCTCTATTAGAGCGTTGTGTGTTTCGGAAAGGTACATTCTATACCACTTGTCGGTAACATAATAACACATTTGTTTTATACATCTACTCACCACCATGATGTAGACGAAACACTTACCCAAAAATATATATTAGAGTAGCAGTAGCAGGTGCCAGCGAGATGCCGTGTTGGCGCTCGGCGCACACGCAGAGCTCAGTNAAATATATATTAGAGTAGCAGTAGCAGGTGCCAGCGAGATGCCGTGTTGGCGCTCGGCGCACACGCAGAGCTCAGTGGACGGTCGGTGCACGAGTGATAGTTTAGAAAGCTGCGGGGGCAATGCATATCCCCTTTCCAATACAAATCATATCGAGAGTACCTTTTTTAGACGACAACAACACGTTATGTAACTGCTTCCCGACTTATTTCCGCAAAGCTGTAATGCTAGTCGTCGAGCATGGGACATATCACCACTAGAAAGCTGGAAGGAATATCTGAAAAAAACCCAAGTGCCATGGTAGAGCATGAGACATGGCCCCAGCAGGCTGCCAGGTTAAAGGTTGTTAGAAGGAATATAAGAAAACCAAGGTGCAATGACTGTTGTAAGAAGGGTGGTCTTGTCTAACACTATTTAATGTCTCGTAGAGTATCTCATTACGATACAAATATGAAAGAACACATTACATGTTCAGCCGATGGCAGTCTTGGATGTCGTCATAATATTATTATTTTTACGTTAGTCATTTATCAGATCAATGCTTATATTAGGTTCGCGTCCATCACTAGGAAAAGCCAATTATCCGATTTTGTCAAAGTCGGGAAGAGAATTAAGATTTTTGTATAGTTCCAAGGCACGAACTCAGTTCTCTATCGAAGGATTCTTGAGACAATGGCCATCTTGGATGAGGTCATATTATTATTTTAACATTATTAATTTATCATATCCGTGCTTATCGAAGGATTCTTGAGACGATGGCCATCTTGAATGTCGTCATAGTAATATTATTTTAACATTAGTCATAACCATGCTAATGCTAATGCCTCCCTGCTGACTCCACCCTGCTGACTCCCCCTTGCCGCCTCCTCCCTGCTGCTGACTCACCTGCTGCTGACTCCCCCTGCTGCTGACTCCCCCTGCTGCTGNCCCACTTCTCTCTCCCCCTGCTGCCGACTTCCCCTGCTGCTGACGCCCCCTGCTGATTCCACCCTTCTGCTGACCTTAATCTTGACCCGCAAGTACTTTTTAAAAAAAATTGGCCTTGATATTTGATTACCGACATGGTATGCATGTAGGAATATATTTGACCTTGACCTTGAAATTCGATCAGTTACATTGCATGCATGAAGGAAAATAATATAACCTTGACCTTGACCTCCAAAAATCGCAGGAAAATGCACATAGGAATATAATTTGACCTTGACCTTCGATTACAGACACTGTATGCATTAGGAAAATATGAATTTGACCTTGACCTCGACCATGACCTTGACCTCCAAAATTAAAGAAAAATCGTCAGTACTTCGCGGCGTCGACGATGGCACAGCCATCGTCGAAGTTGCTAAAGATGGGAGAATGCTCGTCTTCAGCTGGAAAGATCTTGAGATTATTATATGGTTGATAGAGGACAAGTTCAAGGTCAAATTCATTTTTTCGTCATACATACCATGTCTGTGATCGAAAGTTATGGTCAAGGTCAAATTATATTCCTATGTGCATTTTCCTGCAATTTTTGGAGATCAAAGTCAAGGTTATATTATTTTCCTTCATGAATGCAACGTCAGTGATCAAAGGTCAAGGTCAAGGCCAAATATATTCCTACATGCATACCATGTCGGTAATCAAATGCCAAGGCCAAATTTTTTTAAAAGTAATTGCAGGTCAAGATCAAGGTCAGCAGAAGAGAGGAATCAGCAGGTGGCGTCAGCAGCAGGGGAAATCGGCAGCAGGAGGAGAGAGCAGCAGGGGGAGTCAGTAGCAGGGGGAGTCAGTACCAGGTGAGTCAGCAGCAGGTAGGAGTCGGCAGGGGGGAGTTAGCAGGGTGGAGTCAGCAGGGAGGTATCACCATTTGCATGGTAATGAATAATGCTAAAATAATATTACTATGACGACATCCAAGATGGCCATCGTCTCAAGAATCCTTTCATAGGCACGGATATGATAAATTAATAATGTTAAAATAATAATATGACCTAATCCAAGATATTCATTGTCTCAAGAATACTTCGATAGAGAACTGAGTTTGTGCCTTGGAACTGTACAAAAATCTTAATTCTCTTTCGAACTTTGACAAAATCGGATGATTGGATTTTCGTAGTGATGAACGTGAACCTTATATTAGCATTGATCTGATAAATGTCTAACACCAAAATAATAATAATAATATGACGACATCTAAGATGGCCATCGGCCGAACATGTAATGTGTTCTTTTATGTTTATATCGTAATGAGATACTCTACGAGACATTAAATAGTGCTAGACAAGACCACCCTGCTCAAAACAACAGTCACTGCACCTTGGTTTTCTCATATTCCTTCTAGCAACATTTTGCCTGGCAGCCTGCCGGCGACATGTCTCATGCTCTACCATGGCACTTGGGGTTTTTTCAGATATTCCCTCCAGCATTCTAGTGGTGATATGTCCCATGCTCGACGACTAGCATTACAGCTTTGCGGAAATAAGTCGGGAAGCAGTTACATAACGTGTTGTTGTCGTCTAAAAAAGGTACTCTCCATATGACTCATCTTGGGAAGGGTTATGTATACCCCCCGCAGCTTTCTAAGCTATCACTCGTGCACAGACCGTTTACTGAGCTCTGCGTGTGCGCCGAGCGCCAACACGGCATCTCGCTGGCACCTGCTACTGCTACTCTAATATATATTTTTGGGTAAGTGTTTCGTCTACATCATGGTGGTGAGTAGATGTATAAAACAAATGTGTTATTATGTTACCGACAAGTGGTATAGAATGTACCTTTCCGAAACACACAACGCTCTAATAGAGAACATTATATGTATCCGATTTTAGTTGGAAGTAACAGTCATGCACGTTGTCGGAGTCAACTGACACATTTAGTAGCAACTGTAATATTCCGTATTAAATACATAACTCGTAGGTAGGTTCGTGAGATGTGACTGAGTCAGTGTGTGTGTGTGCGCACGGGATAGTTAATGCAATTGCCTCTTCTTCTTCTTTATGATTGTCAGCGTCGCAGTACTGTCACAAACGATGCTACAGTTCACAGCAGGTAATATTGTTTACTATATATGTAAATATCCGCTCATCGTGCACGTGTTGTCCTCTGTTTCACGTTGTGTGTACGTCACAAGATGAGAGAGAGTTTTCACTGCAAGAACAGCACACGTGTTGATGTATTTCACCTAAGGCATTATGTACGCTGCGTGTCGCCGACCGGTGTAAAGTCATTACAACTTGTCTCGTTTTAACCTACCGCTGGCTACATTCAGTCACAGGTCTTGGCCTGTACTCGTAGCGCGCCACAACATATCCCCCCCCCAAAACCCGTTTATACGCTCTAGCTATGTGACAGCTGGTCCTTGCAGCCATTCATATATATTAATATTTTAGATTATTTCGTATTGCCTGCTCGTCGTCTTTAGTATTCATGGGGTAATCGCACGTTTAGCATACAACTTACTCATATTTTGATTTGACTTTTTACATATCTCAGTTTGTTGTAAGTTATCAATCCTCAATTTTTTTTATGTATATGCTTTCACATATGTATATATGTGTCTTTCAACCAAGTCATGAAAACATTTAAAAAGTTTACAGCTAGACTTCCCGTTACTCTTCACAGAAGGTTCACGAATCATGTCTGCATGAATGTTCTTCCATGATAGTAGGTTGTAAGATACCCCTGAGTCAGAGTACTATGTTGCAGTCTGTGTTTGTACGCATAGGTAAGTGTTCTGCCCGTCGGAATTCAGTCATGCTGGCTGAAGGTTATTGCGCCTAGCAGGGGCTGTGTGACCTTTGGAGCCTTACATAACACTCTGTTGGCTAGTGTTATTTGTTAAACTTGACAAGACCTGCACGGCGCTTCCATCGGCATCCAACCATCTGAGCTGTCCCACATTTTCCTCAGCATATGACAAATCGGGTTCTTTTGCTAGTGTTGTACACAGAATGTATTGGACCGTTTCATTTGGTTTGTAAGGAAGATATTTGCTAGGCTGCTGTACTGTCCAGAATATTCTGGTATTGTATTGCATCGTTCAGGTTTTCATTCTATGTTTGGTTGTTAAGAGCTAGCTGTGTAGCGATGACACGTGCTGTCGTCCTTATGCAGGACTGATGGTGATCGTTTATATTAATATATAAACATTATTTACAGTTAATTATATTCCCGACTTTGTCAAAATCTGGTTTATCTCAGAGGTGGAGGTGAACTTAATACTGACAAGGATTAACATAAATGAATAACACCGATATCATTTACATACTTTATCATTACTTACAGACTTGACATAATACAAATACATAATCACATCTGATACATGCTAGAAATAGTTTTATTTCGAGCGAAGCCAATTCTTTGTCTGATTTAGAATAAGAAGACCAATATCTTCTGTGAGCATTTAAATGGCTCTTATTCGAATATAATGCACTGATGTTATCACATGGTTAGGTCTTGAAGAAGGTAGCAAATTTTAATTTGCCATCTTAATTTCATTTGGTCCAGCTACACTTCCTGCATATCTTGCCGCAATCTCGAACTCGCTTTTTGATGATCGACGAACATAGCATTTACATGTATTTTTATATCTATACACACTATAACTTTGGACAAACGTGGCTTCACAGGTATCACAGTTGATTGTTTTGTGTGCCCGGTTGAACATGAAATGTCAACTTTCATGCCGGTGTGAACTTTACCTTGTGTTAAAAGTATTTCTACAGAAGTTACATTGATGTCGTATCGCTTGCATCGGCTCTTGAGGACCCCTTGCTGTTGACCAGGTTGTAGACGGTAAGTCATCAGCTCTTGGTTCCGACCTCATATTATAGCTGGGTGCACGATTGTAGTAGTTACAATAATATTTTAATGCATGAAGTGGCTCTTCAATATACCTTGCTGTTGATGTCGATGTTGGTGATGGTGAGTCTTCATCCATTGATTCTGTCTTCATATTGTTGTAAACAAGCCAGCTCTTCACAACAGCGCTTGGCAACGGAATTATCTTTATTCTACATGATACTCTCTTATATACTGTACACACGTCACTTAATATTGCAAGTTTCCGCTTTCCTCAGAGAACGACAGCCTCGCATAGCATGTAAGCTTCCTTTATCCTTGTGTATGGTGACTCCATTTATGATAGGCGGCACTGTTCGCCTCTTTATCAGTGTATGCGACAGCGCTCTTTATGATATGTCAGCGAGAGCCTTGCGTAACATGTTAGGTTTTTTAATGCAATGTTGTGTTCTCATTTTCTTACAGAGAAGCTTACATTTAAGCTTGATATGTCTCTTCGCATTGTAGGTATATAAAAATTATATTTTACAATAGTGACATGACTCTTCCCACCATTGTTTTCATAGTAGCGGGCATTGTCTTTAATGCTTTATAATTGTGTATGGTTGGGAAGTCTCTGAGATAACCGTCACATATATGTTGGGGAGACTCTGATATAACTCTCCTGGCTTAGAATGCAGGCATGTTGTGTATATAATCTTGTAGGAAGGTCTTAAACAATAATCTAACTAGGGAATACTCTGAGTCATCCCTCCTGGCTTGGCATGTAAGATCGTGAAATATTTCATCTAGTAGAAAATATTTAAATGTAATTGATTTTGGGAAGATCCTGAGATAACTCTCCTGGCTTTGAATGCAAGCATGTGGTGTATATAATTTGTGGGAAGGCCTTAATTAGTAATAATTTTTGGGAAGAATCTGAGAAAATCTGTCCTTCTTGGAATGCAAATGTGCGACGTCTTAGAGAACCTCTCGCTTGGAATGCAAAAGCATGAAGTATACGGTCTCGTAGGAGGGGAATCAAATGATAATCGAATTTGGAAGACACCGATATAACCCTCCTGGCAACTGCTCGTAGTATTTGCGTAAGCGTAAGTAGATTTTTTGCGGCACTTTATTTCGACAAGCGTAACGAAACCTACATTAAAATGTTTATAAAACGATCATGAAATCACTTCCAACAGTAGAAACCATATATATGTTTTGAAAATCTAGTAATGAATATGTATGTTTTCCTTTTTGGTGTAACTTATGCGGTCAGTCTTTGTTTGCATGTATTCATGAGTCCTTTGGATGACGATATGTTGAATTAAGCAACCGCCACGACAATAAATATACTCTGTGATCTCCAAATGGAGGTTTCCTGTCCTTCATTTAGAAGGTTGAGAGAACGATATGAAAAAAAAAACAAGTTGTCCACGTGTGTGCCGCTTGTCGTCGCTGTCTCGCGTGTCCTTGCCTGCATGCACTGTTGTAAGGACGGCTGTGGCTATGGTGCGTAAAAGGTATTTCACTGCGAAATGCTGGCTTCGTGCACAGCTTAAATGCAGCGTAATATCAATATTTCCGACACTCGCGATAAAATGTGTGTGTGTGTGTGTGTGTGTGTGTCTCCTCGATACAAAATTGTATTTCTCGGCAGAGCAGTGCATATCTTGTTTTGAAAATCACTCATTGTTTGGGGCTCTAGGTGTCGAAAAACAATTTCTCGAGGACGTCGCCAATGCCTGGGGCGTTAATAATTTTAATCATACTACGTGACATATTTTATATATATATATATTTCCGAATCTCACGTGTGTGCCACTTGCAGCTGCTGCCTTGCGTGTCCTTCCCTGGGGAATTAATAATAATTTTAATCATAAAAATTTACGTATATTTTACTATTTATTTCCGAAACTCGCGTTGGGGGCTGGGATGTGGGTAATAAAAACGACTTTATAAGCATTGTTCCATATAGTATCTCGTGAAGCGTCGTGGATGCAATACCTACAATCGATGGGTCTGCTGTACATTTGTAAGTATGAAACAAATTAAGAAAACTCGGATCTGGGAAGACTCTGATATCACCCTCTAGGCTTCGCATGCACTATACTTATTTACATACATATATATATATACATATATATATATTTCCATCGCTCTTGCGATGGAGGTGTTTCGGTAAAACCATACAAATATTTTTTGTTCTCTCCCTCAGTGGGACAGGGGCTTTAAGAGAATTTTACTATTACTATTTTAAAGAACGTTCGAGTTTGTTTTTTAAATACTTCTACTTGGGACACGACTTAGCTACCGTGGCACCCCTTTCCTGTGAATGCAAGAGCATGAATTTTAACATGTCTCATCTATCCATTGCATCGCCTCGACACTTATTGGGATGCGAGAGCTACTTTACATATGATGGCCTTGAAAGTTGGCCGGCCGGTGATGCCTGCGTCCCCTCCTCAGGCTCACACTGCCTCTACACGTCTTTCTTCAGATTTAAATGTATTTTCTCGATGCTGCCTGCAACTTGTGTCTTGGAAGTGGACGCGCGCATACGTGTATGTAAGAATGCTGTATGACTTCTTTTTTGCGTACTGACAGATCGTACAGCCTGGCTACGAGTAAATATTTAACTCCTTTATGTAAATATATATATATATATATATATATATATATATATTTCCATCGCTCGCACCAGGGGGAGTAATGGTAAGAACATGTATACATTTTTTTTCGTACTCTCGACGAGGTGGAGAGGCTGGTGGGGGGCTATAACGATTATTATTTTTACACACGCAAGGCTGCAGCATATATGTCATGGGGGCATGTCAGACCTCTCTCATGGGACAGGCCTGCCCCTCCCCTGTGACTGCAGGAGCGCGATGTGTGCACTCTATACACTACGCTACCACTGCCCCCGTCAAACACAAGAGGTTGACATTTTAATTGTCATCTATCTGTTCCATCACTGAGGCACTGCATAGCAATGGAGTGCAATTGCATGAAGTTTTTTTACACGCGTACTCTATCTGCTACGTTACCATGGCCCCAATTCGAAATTGCATCTCGCAACATCCTCGCGACCTGTGGCTATGTCATGGCAGGCATATGGAGGTGTGACAGCCGTCTCTCTTGAGACAAGCTTGCCCCTCTCCTGTGAATGAGAGAGTGGGAAGTTTTTCACATGCGCTCTATAAACTATTTTACTTTGTGTGGCCCCCCATTGAATTGGAATGCCAGAGCATCTCATTTAACTTGTTAACTATCAATTCAATCACTGCGGCACCCACATAGCAATGGAATGCAAGAGCATTACGTTTTTACAATGCTCTATCCACTATGCTACCATGGCCCCAATTCCAAATAACACATCGAAAAGTCCCTGCGGCCCGAGACTATGTAATGGTGGGCGTATGTAGGCGAGGCAGGCGTCTCTCTTGGACACGCCTGCCCCTCCCCTGTGAATACAAGAGCGTGATGTTCAGCAATCTATCCACTACGTTTTCGCGGCACAAATAGAAATGGAACGCAAGAGCATGACATTTATCTTGTCATCTACTCGCAACATGTAATGGCAGGCGTCTCTTTCTTGGGATATGCCTGCCCTCCCCTGTCAATGCGGGAGCATGAAGTTCTGAACTGTATCAACTACACAACCGCGGCTCCCCGTTTAAATGGAATGCTAGAGCATGACATTTAACTTGTCATCTACTCCATGGCAGGCATCTTTTTTGATAAATGCTGGCCGTCCCCCATCAATGCGGGAGCGTGAAGTTCTGCGCTCTATCCACTACACTACATGGCCCACGTTGAAATGGAATGCTAGAGCGTTATATTTAACTAGTCATCTACTTAATGGTAGGCTGTCTCTCTTGGGACACGCCTGCCCTCCCCTCTGAATGCGGGAGTGCGAAAATTTAACTTACGTTCTACCTATTGCATCACCGCGGCACCCACCTTGCTATGGAATGCAAGAGCGTGAAGTCCCGTAGCGCGAGGCTATGTCATGGCAGGTGTCTCTGTTGGGAGTCATCACTGTGTGTGAATGCAAGAGCATGAATTTATGCTCTATCCATTGCGTCACCTAGGCATCGCCCCTTGAATGCCAGAGCATGAAATAGCGACTAGGCGTGGTCTTTGGGAGCCACAACCAACATGGCCACTTCCTGGGTGTTGGCTTAGGGAGTCATGAAGAATTAAGGCCGCCAGGGGAATGAGAGGAAAAAATTGTTTGGAACTTTTGAAATGTTAAGACGATTTTTTATACTTTTGAAGAATAAAATTGCACTCTTGAAATATGAAATTAATCTTTTGTAAACATAAATTTAAAAAAATTTATTTTTGAATATTAATTTAGAAATAAAATAAATTTTTAGAAAATTGATATTTTTTTTTTTCATTTTTGGCAAAATTTGGGAAATTTTTTGGAATTTTGACAAATTTTGGCACTGGCTGCCAAGATTGCCGCCGTAGTAGCGGAATGCAAACACATGAGGTTTGTCATTTCCTTACCAAGCTTCTGGCTCCCGGCTCCCTGTCAAGACACTGCATTTTAACCAACTATATCTCTCTCCTTCTATGTTTTATATTAAGTTTCCGTCTCACTTATTCACTCACTCACTCATTAACCCACAGCCCAAGCAGCCGAATGCAAAAACATGAAAATTTAGGGATGGCTTCTCCTTATCGTACTGGAACACGCTAGGAAACGGTTTTTCGGAATTCAACGTCTGAGGTGGTAAAAAGTAGTAAAATGTGTTTTCAACAAATCCTCAATAGCTCATTAACTGGATGAGTTCTTGTTTAGCTCATAGCTACAAAAGTTTCCCTTTGTTAATACCCAGGGATATATATAAGAATTTTTTTTAATTCAACACCTAAGGATGCAAAACGAATTAAAATGTGTCTTCAAGAAATCCTCAGAAGTTCACTAGCCTGATAAGCTATCCTAATGCTATTTGCTTTAAAAAAATCAGCTAATGTAAGTTTTTAGTAAAAATGTGTCGGATTTATTTAATTCAACCCCTAAGAGGGTGAAAAGGGAAAAATGTGTTTTCGAGGACTCTTCAATAGATAATTAACACTATAATTCATTATTTATTGTGAATTTCATTTTAAAAGGTGGGCTATATAAATATATAACAATTAATTACAACATTTTTCGGTATTCCGCCCGTGTAAGGTTAAAAGTTTTAAAAAGTATTTTCGAGGAACAAGCACATTTATGGGATATCGTTACGCTCTTTGCTTTCAAACTTTGGCCACATAAGTGATAATTTTTTGTATTTTTAGCAAATCAAACGCTGAGTAGATGAAAAGGGGTAAAATGTGTTTTCGATATATTACTTATATTGCATGGTTTCCTAGTCCTGTACGTTTTATTCAAGTATACTTTACGAAACATTATCAGACGATAAAATAATGGATACAAATGAAACCCATATCTTCATGTGAAATTAAATATTAATTTTCCCATACAGATGGAGACAAAATTGTCAGAGTTGAACCGGACCTGTAATTAAATATAAAAATTTGATCTGTTTTTGCGGCTAGCGAAATACTTCTCGCTATATGTTATATTACCTTATGTCATTCTATAAACATATATTAATCACATTTTGTTCAGCGGTTAGTAATTCCATAAATATGTCAGTTTGGATGAAGAGTGAACTGGGATATATGTCAGCTTCGCAGTATCCAATATGTGTGTTGCTGGTTTCTTATTCATATAGGGAACTATTAGAACGAAAACTTTGCGAGTCATATGAAGAACTGTCAAAATTACGTGGTATGATAATGGCGAGGACAATTTTTGTACCTGGTTTCCCAACAAATGTGAGATTTTGTTTACAATTATAATAATTTAAGTAATGTGAATATTGTATTACAGTAACGTTTATACCAGAAATACCCAAAAGACAAAAACCAGTTCATCTGATCTTTAAATTATGGTTTTAATGTTAATTAATAAATAGTTAAAAATATATATTAGAATAGAATAAGTTAGGAGGCGTGAAAATTTTTACCACGTAATAGATCGTTAGTATATTATGCTTAATTTCCAAATAGTAGAATTGGAGTGCAAATCTGTGGACACAGTTGTAAAAATGGATGTCGCTGTCCACTATCATGTGATGTTCACCTTCAGAAACTACCACCCTGGCCTGCCACCACACTAGCTTCTCTTTGGTGGCAGGGAGACATCTGAAGGAGGAAACCTACTCACATGGTCAACTCTACGTGGTCTGCTCCAGAGTAAGCTCACCTATCAATTGGTAAGCCTATGTCTTGAGGAATATGATGTAGTAAAAGGTAAATGGGTAAAGGAAATTAATAGCTCTGTGCTGTAGTTCACGCGGGCAACGTCACGAACAGAAAACTAGCTACTGATATTTTTTAAATTTGTTCCTTGCTTGTTTGTTACGTGTAATATTTTGCACACACCGAATGGGCTTCCACAAATAGAGTAGATAAGATCTCTTACTTGAAGGTCGTGCGACTGCGACGAGAGACTGAAGTTATTTCATATCATTTCAGTTAAACACACTGCCAAATATTGTAATATTATTGAATAAAAATTCACATCGAAGTAACTAGAAAATCAGAGCTTCCAATGAAAATGGTAATAAAACATGCGATTTGCAAACGCTGCCGTTTCATTTGAGGCTTTTGGGCTCCACAGTTAGTTTCGAGGGAATACACTGAGTTTTTCTTTAACTTGCTTGTCGTGTGAGGCAGCAGTGATGTGCACAAGAACTTGGTGACCCTCCAGAGCGCCAGGAAGTCCACAAGAACGGTCACGAGTAAGGTTGCAAACACATCCAGCAGCAGGTACTGGTACCACGGCATTAAAAATATTCCTTTCGTAAAAGGTTTTAAGTGTTTTAAAATACTTCCAGATAAAACAAAGAATATTGATCAAAATTCAGTAAACTAATACTGAGTCCTAGGATCTTCCAGAAGCTGTCTCTGTTTCTTTCTCTCTCTCTCTCTCTCTCTCTCTCTCTCTCTCTCTCTCTCTCTCTCTCTCTCTCTCTCTCTCTCTTCCCGAGCAAGCCAAAATTATATTTTCGAACATGTCGATTACGAGTGGGTCACACATGGCCCTTACGAACATGCCTCTGACACAAAATATAAGGCCACAGTAAACCGACCACTTAAATGATTTTGCGTGTTTATTTGGACAGGAATGATAGGTCTATCCGTGTGCATTTGGCATGTGGGCAATCCTTGTTTACGTCTAGAGTTCACCTCCAGAGAGTCCTTTCATCACCGCGTGGTACACCACAAGGTGGTGCACCGAGATAAATAGGAAAATTCACAGTAACTTTGCTTTCGGTACCAACATTCAGCGAACAGCACTACGTAAATGGATGCAGGATCGTGTTTTCTGCAACCCAAAACCGTTATGTCCATCCCTTTCTGTGCTTCAGCGTAGAAGATACGAACAGCACTATCCAGTGCTTGGACTAAGCTGCACATCTTGTCTGGAGAAATGGTTACACTGTGACACAACTAGGCATCTGCACCTATTGTGACCTTCGTCTCAGCTGCTACTTCATGTTTACGCACCACTTACTGCGATGGGCTCTCTCACTCACTGATGATGCCTTTCTAAGAAAAGGTGAGAGATGTGCTCGCACGAACGAGTTATCGCCAGGATCAGAGCATTGCGTCCAACACGTTTCTTAACCGAACACAAACGGACAGCGGGAGATTCAGAACTGAAAGGAAAATAATTAAATGAATGGTTCAAAAATCCCCTGGAATTTTAAAACTTTTCTAACTTAAATGGTTGTGTCTGTGTTCAAATGTTAAAGTAGAGAAGGTAAAGGAAAATTTCGGCATATTAAATTTTTTTATGTATTTATTTTGAAGCATTTAACAAATACTTCATAACTTTTATAAGATCCAATATTTCTGAAATTTTCTAAACTTCACAAATTTTCTGTTAGACATGTGAATTTTATCATCTAAAAAAACTTATTTTTCAAGGGATTAAATACAACTATTTTCTCTGATTTCCAACTATTATTAAGTAAATGAGAATACTAACAAGTGCCTTTTTATGTCGTATTACAGCGTAATTTTGGACAAAGTTTGTAAAAATTTAATAATAGTGGTTTATCTGAACATTTGTCCGGAATCTCGTAATGTAGTATTGCCTTCACGTAACTATCCAACGTGTAAGCGGCCATGCATAGCATGGGATAATGTTTACAATTTTACTGGCATTATTGGTATATAAAAAATCCACCTGATATGTTGCTTAAAGTGTTGCTGTTTGCTCGAAGCTGATTATATTGTCGTAGTTTTACAGTTATGTAGTGTGTAAATTTGAACCCCTTACTTAAGTTTCTGCAATTTTTGGAACTACTGAACGCCACCTTCGTTATTCAGCTGTTTATTACCAACGAATAACTAAGCAATGCCAGTTCATTAAGGACTATCCAATAATGAGAACGACTCCGCAACTTTTGTTGACAACACAAAACTTGATTTAGGATATAACATAAATTTTCAAAACAAGGATAATATTAATATAATATTATTGTAAAAATTTAACCATGTGACATTGTTTTGTATTAGTAAAACCTTGCTAATTTTTTTACATAGTTGCATAACCTAGATATAAAATTTCTTGTCTTAATGCTTCCGTCACTGTTGTCCTTTCTCTTCCTGACGTGAATTGGCACTCATTCAGACGACCATATTTTTCTCCGTATTTGGGTTAATGTTGCTTAGGGTGGGAATATATTCTTCAAGTTATCTGCATCGCTTTCGTTTTAGTACTTCGGTATTTTTGTTTTTAACTGACATCCCACTTTATCTAGCCGTCCAAGTATAATTTTAAAAACTGATAATGTTTGAATATTTTCCCTTTAATGACTTGAAGAATTTATGTATCGCTTGTTGGTAACTTAATGTTGATCACAGATGAAAAGATTTAATGTATATTTCCAGTGGGAAAATGTTTAGATCTTTTCAAAGTTTTTCGGCAATAACTACTTTGATAATGTATGCTTCAAAAAATTGTGTCAAGTAGTTTAGTAAAATTCCCATATTTCAAATGACTTAGTGTTTAATGGTCGGCTACAAAGTTCAGTTTGAAAATATCTCGTTAAAAGTAACTTCAATAATTACTGTTTTTTGATATAAGAGAGACCCCTCCGTGGGTATTTGGTAGCATTTATTCTTAGTATCAGAAAGCTGCTGGTTCGATTCCCGGCATCGCCTTTGAGTTTTAAAAGTGGTCGATGGGTCTGTTCCATATTCAAATACAGAAGAGAAAGGAAAAAAGACCATTATATTGCATATTCGCCTTGGGCATACTTTGGTTTCTATCACCACACATTTTTAACCAGACTAAGGGTTGTGAACTACATTATTAATGCGTAATTATGCGAAAGTTAAAAGGCGTGGCGGTTCCTTTTGACGTGACCGTACTCATTCGCTTATTGGCTACGCTAGGCTCTGGGAACAGGCTTTGTGTCTAACTAGCCACTGCGTGATGCGGAATATTTCCTATTGGCTGGGTTGCCGGTTTGTCAGTAGGGCGGCAGGCGCTGATTGCCTAACCATGCTCCGACATGTTGTTGGCCAATGATGCCATTTTGCTGGTGTGTGCGGTTAGATTTTGTGTTATAGGTTTCACCACGGTATTCTTATGTATGCTGTGGTTATTTTATTATATTCTTGACAAACAGTTAAGCTGGTCTGTTTATTGAGAAAGCCCTATGCTTGATAAGACCTAAAAATGTTAGTCACCTATCATAAATTTCTCTCCCGAGTTTACGTGACAATGTACAACCTATCTGAAAACGCACGAAATATTGAACTGAACTCAATTATAATTTTAACAATTTCTTAGAAGAAAATAGGCAGTAGGAATTCTTCATCTATTGACATCTGATACCGGAAGCTAGCATCCTCATCGAGACGATTAAGTTTACATTATAATTTAAAAGTCGCCCCACTGTTAGTAGTGGTTGCTTTGTAATTCCATTGCCAAATTTCCGATAATATCACTGACCTTTATCAAGTCCTCGCTCATTATTTTGGTAATAATTATTCTCCTTAACTTTCTATGAATTACTCTCAACCTTCTGCCAAGATTGTGACAAGATTATTAAATAATCACGCTTGACCTTCTTTTCTAGTCCAAATCCATATACTATACGGGGCCATAACATTGCATTCTACGTCTCTGAATACACTGCTCAAAATTTCCATATTAACCATTGAATGTAATATACCATTCGATACATGCCAGTTTATTGAAACGCACATTCTCCTTCGCAGTTCAGCCAACTTAACTGCCCCTACACGTTTTCTCTGTGTATAAATACCTCCGAGAATCTTCCTTTTTGAATACTTCTGAACACCCTTTGTATATCGCACAGTACTATCACCATACTCTAGAGGTAATCCACACCTGTATCACTATTTAACATTGCAGGGATTAATTATCTTAATATTTACACTGTGAGCCGGTGCATCCAAGTACGCACAGGAGTATTATAGATTATCTCTCGAGAACACCCAAAACTCGCCGGCACTCGTTAACTAAGCACATGTTGATGTGCCATGACGAATAGAAAAGTGTATGATACCTGGAAGTTGGTACTAAAATATCATTTGGTTGACTTGTCAGTGTCCTGAATGTGTTTGCACGATATTTTTAATTTTATTCTTTTAAAATAACCCAATTACTTGCAATCCTCTGTCGATAAAGTTGAATTGCATGATCTTTGCGGACGTAAATATGTAATAAATATGCTAGTGCTCGTATTGTTCTGAAAAAAAAACACTAAACAAAAGAAATAGTTTCAATTATACAGTTAAATTTATATATATTTTTTTATGTTATGAAGACGTGTAACTACTTTACTACATGTCGTCCAACATTTCATGTGATCATACTAGTCATTGAGACATGTCACTAATGAAGTATGCAGATACACAGTTACGGGCAAGGAATATTTTTAATAGTTGCTTTCCAAAATACTTATTGAATTCCAGCCACTCACCCATCGGTCACATTCCCGCAGATCTATTCAAATGGATAACTTTAATTTATGTATTTATATAACTGGAAACCTATTTATAGTTTGTATATTTTCCCTGAACCAACTGGCCTGATAACTAACTCGTCATAATTGCGCAAATAGTAAGTAGTTTTAGTTTTATTTCTCAAATTTATCACGTATAAGTTAATTTTACGCTAAACATTCACTTCTAACACGGAATTGCAAAACAACACATATAATAAGAAATAATGAATAAATAGTATTGAACGCAAAGCCCACCACATACGGAATAACATTTATTCCGAGTCCCCGTACGCTATAGCTTGAGAGCTCCACAAAGGACTATGTAAAATGGTGACTCACGGTATCCATTATTTGTTCAGCTTCACACGGTACTGGTTGCTGTATGAGAGCGCTACTAACTCAGCTCGTGGAACGGGTGGCCATGACAGTGTGTTGTAAACGGACGTTACATCGTTGGTTTAAACAACAAAAATATATTTATGAAATATAGTAGAACTGCGATTTGTATTTTAGATTGGAGTTTACACTGATACCTGCCAAATGCTGAAGTTTGGAAGCAGGTATTGATTCTGCTCTGTGGGGTGAGGCGCCAGCATTTGATGCTAGCCCTCAGGGACAGGGCGTAAGAATACGTCGACACTGTGGTCTCTAGGTCCAATTNGAATACGTCGACACTGTTGTCTCTAGGTCCAATTTACTAATAAATTACACTGTCTTTGTGAGTTCACATAATCTAGTTTTATTGTTGCTTGAACAGGTTAACTGGTACATGAACTCACGAGACAAACTCCTTCCCTTTTCTGTACGTAGATTACGTGATACTTGGCGCGGCGATTTTGCGTCGGGAGGGAGGGGGAGGTTAAGATTATTTACAATTGGTTTAGAACTACTTATCTGACACTGCAGCGCTGTATTCCCTCGGCTGGCGGCTTGGAACTGCTCTCGAACTTGGTGGGCGTCTCGACGCCTGGCTTCGAAGTTCCTTCTTCCCGGGTCCACGCAGTACTCTGCGCCTGAAGACGACCGGCTGCCGTCGACATCTGCTCGCGGATTCGCTCCGTCCTCTTCCGTTTCCGTCGGCCGACTGCCCCGCTTGGTCCTGCTCCTCGTGGTTATGTAGGCTTGATCACCATATTCGACTTGCCCCATCTCTGCACGTGTCCGGGATGCTTGTCGTCTCCCTGGGTCACAAAACACGTGGCCGCTGCTCGTGTGGTCCGCAGCCGGCGTGGCGTCGTCCCTTGGTTCTGGCCTGGAAGTTTATTGTCCCGTTCTGCACGCACATCTGCTAAAAGCTATCATGGTTTATTGCAGTACAAGCCCGGGACAGACGCCGATGGTGGTGGGATCTCGGTGTCCCTTGGGCAGCTACAAAATGCAGCTGTGTCCGCGCCCTGGTGCCTTCCGTTATCTCCGGATGTCGTCTGCGCGTGCAGGAACAGTTGCACGTTCAGAAACCTTTGGTAGCGTGCCTTTGCAGCTGCAAGGCTCCTGGCATCCCTCTTCTGGCACGTCCACAAAACCCTTAATCCTTATTGCGGTCGTACGCCGGCGAGCTTCGCCAGAGCGTGTGTTCTGACGAATAAAATATAGGGACGCAGAATGCGTCAAACTCCCCACCGCTCTCTTCGTCAGTGCACGCTCTTGCATTTCTTCCTCTTATGGTTGTCCTCTGGGCTAATCGCGGTTCTGTGCGCGCGCGCGGCGCTGCGCTTGCGCTGCTGGGAGGCAGCGAAAGCAGCTGGGGCGGCCTTCTGCTTCTGACCTCGTTAGGGCTGGAGAGGGGCGGTCCCCCTCCATACTCTGTCGCGTGGCCCTGGCAGTGCGTCTGAGGGAAAGTTAGGGCTTCTGCGTCACAAACCAGTTTGTGAGGGGCACACCCTCTTACAATTTTAGAACATCGCAGGCCCGCAAACCCTAGGCAATGGAGGGGGGGGGGGAGTTGTCTCACACTTTGAAAATTGACAAAAAGTACAAACAAAATAAACCCTGGTCACATAGATTATTCACAATCTCCCTACACATTAACATTGCACGATAACTATTTACAAGCCCTTACACACTAATACTTATCAAACAACTTATTCACAATCTCCCTACACCCTAACATTACACGATAACTATTTACAAGTCCTTACACACTAACACTTATCACACAACTTATTCACAATCTCTGGCGAGCTAAAATCACGCGAATGTAAACGCCTTTGGATACTGCGGCACCGCTACTTTACCGCATAAAACCACTACATACCTTAAGAATTTCTTATTAAAACTGTAGGCTAAAGATTTCAAAAAGACCGTAAAAATTTTTGCCACTTGTAGAAATTTTCTTCAAAAATTTTATTTTAGAACTTTAAAATCACTGGTTTACCTACAAATGGGTCACTTAAAAATAATCTAAGTTATCTCGGACCTTTTACATAACACAACCTTTCGTTCTACCCAACTCGTGCCATTGAAATACAACATTTAATTTTCCCGATACACTACCTGTAATCACCACGCGTCTCGCGTCTCAGACATCCGCGCGCGCGGCCATTTCGCGCGGCCTGCGAGAGCCCCGTAATTGGCCGGAGCTTCGGCCACTCCCGGGCCTTTAACCTCGTAGATTAAAAAATTACTAATTCTTGCTCGTTTTTCAAGCGATGCTTACTGACCTACGGACTTTTTTCTGTAGTAAAACGTGACAAAATATAAAAACGACTGATTTAAAACCATGATTCTCGCCCTCAGCGTCGTCACGCGAAATATATTCGTCACAAGCGGCCCACTCATACAACAAGAACGTATTATAAAATTACAGCCAACATCATAAGCCATGAAAATTGAGAAATTAACTAACTCAACTATGGTTCTCTACCCTATATTTAGTAAACAGCTTTTGTCAGTAACACTTTAAACACTATATACCTCCAGTAACTGGTATATGAACATTCCAATCATCAAAAAAAGTACACTCTTTATATATTGATTCTCAGAATTTTCCTTGTGTCACGAACCAACCAACTTTAATGCACCTTAACCAAACTTCGGTAATTAAAAATTATTAAGGTTATTGCGAACAAAAACCTGTAGATTTCTTCTCTAGACATTCTTGTATATCTAACTTTAACATTCCCCCATTTTCTACACATAACTTACCAATGGTAAACACAAGTAAACATCGGTTAACAACTCTCGTAAGCAATACTTTACAGTGGTAAACAAAAAGTAAACAGAATACAAATATCGGTGAACATCTATTAATTGGGGACACACAAGTGCACACAATCAGTAACTGGCAAACATTGCTACTGATGAATTTAGCTCGGGTACAATGAGACAGATGTCCTGCCACTTTGTCGCGGACTTTCGTGGTTTTCACTGTGCATGTTTGAACACATAATTACACTACAACATTGACTTGATCGGTTGGCTAAAGGCCTCTCCACACTTCGCACTTGCGGTTTTGCAATGAATGAAATTAATCGGTCCCTTTTCTTTCGGTAAACACAAAAAAATAAATTAATAAAAATTTTTTTTATTATTTTTTGTTGCACTTATTTCTGTGTCTGATGGGGGCTTCGCGCCCTGGTGGTTCTCAGCGGGCGACACGCGGTACACATTCGCACTTGCGTCGCACAGAGTCTGTGTCTAGGATCTTCAGTTAGGCCCCTGGGCTGCTCGAGGCCTATAGGTGCGGCGATCCCTGTAGAGATGGGGCCTCTCCCCTTCTCGACACCTGCACCATGGCTGGACCCTCCGTGATTCGTCCGCCCCAGACGTGATCTCGTCAGCTGGGCCCTCGGATGATGCGCGGCCTATAGGTGCCGTGATGTCTGTCCCGTCCGTCCCAGGCGCTGCTTTCGCGACCATCGGTGGCGGCAGGGAGCGTCCCTCGCCGGCAGGAGGCTGGGCGCCGGTTGTCGGGGCTGTGGGCGTGTCTCCCTCGGGTACCTCCACTGCTCCCAGGTTCGATTCTCCCTCGGTGTTCTTCTGTAGAGGAAGTCTTGAATTTTCTTCGCTCGCGTCTCTCCGGTCCCGGCAATTACGCCATGGTTTGATTCTCTCTCCCTCCTCCCTGCTCGTTCGCTTCTGGACGCCTTAATATATTTCATATAAAATTATTTAAAAATGCTATAAATACATACTCATGGGTATATTTATTGCGGAGATTATACTAAATTAAATGAAAATTAAGAGGGGGATGAAGGCATAAATCAGTGGAATAAAATATGTAAAAATAAATGGTATAATTGAAAGGAAGAGATCATAAAAATTTTGAGTGGAGAAATCATGGAGATAAATTTCTTCAGAACAATACTAAACAAAAAATATTTTATACAAACATTCCTGTATGTAAAAGACTGCTTCGTCGGCTGTTGCTGGAAAGTTTAATGGAAAAAAAATGTTGTTTGTCTATATAAATGAATAAAAAATATTATAATGTTTTATTCTGCATATAAAAAAATATATTAAAATAAATTTTTAATTTTATACTTCTCTTTCTTAATTTAAATTACTCTAAACAATAAATATAAAACTAAAAATAACTTGGTGAAATGTATAAACATTAACTAACGCGCTAACTTGCTGTTCGCGGCTTCGACTGCGTGTACTACATGAAGCAGCATTTCCTTTACAGAAGGACCTCTTCGTACATCATGTCAGTGGTTCTGCCCTGAAGGGCATTACCAGTTGCTAGGTGAGCTTAATCTGGGGCAGGCCACGTAGATCTGTCCATGCGAGAAGCAGTTCTCACACAAATCTCTCTTCTACCTTTAGCAACTGCGGCTGAACCTCCCTTATAGAAATAGCGAAATAGACTTTGAGAGGAAGTTGCAGTCACTAATTCGAAACGGCAATCAGATGGAATGAGGGGTATGCACGTTATGAAATCTTATTAACCTTGTGTACATCCACCGTAGCTTGCAGCCTTGAATATATCTGTTTGCCAAGTGCTCATTTGAAGCGTGGCGCTATTGCAGTTTTTTCGTGGTAACATTTATGGAACCCCAAACTTGAGGCGAAGCTTGTTTGGTGATAGACCAGGAGGGCAGATGTTGTTGATGAACTCTCACGGTAGTGGACTTCATTATACATTTTTAAACTGTGTGCACAGATTTAGACTTTATTTATACCCCTTCGAACAACTTAAGCCAACTTTGTTAAAAATGTTCACTATTGTTAAACTTTTGTCGCTGCTAAATCCTCGTAACATCTTTTATGGAAATTTTTAACAAATTTTCAATTCACTTTCAAACTACAGAATAAAGATTGTATAAACAGAATTTTGTTATCTGTTGCCTACTCAGTTCTAGGTTGTTTTTGCGACTATAGGAAAATATAGATTTTTATAGTATAAGAGAAAGTGTACATTTCTATGTATACGTTTCCGAGTGATAGTTATTTCAAAACATGTTGGTTTGAAGTACACAGGCGTAAAAATTATGAAAAGTGGGTAACCATTCATCGAAAGCACATTCGAACCTTTTTCACCTTCTATGCAATTATAATTTAGACAAATCTTTTAATAAATTTTTTTTTTTTACATTTTTTATACAGCAAGCTTTTAATGCAAAGAGTACAGTGGAATCTTATCGGGTTACTTAGGTAATGAGGAGTCTTAGAAACACACATTTTACTCTTTGTCTCTCTCTAGGGGCTGTATTTCAAAAAAATTTGGAATAAAATTTTAGGCAGTCTTATAGGCAGACTTTTGAAGCAAAGATGATAACAATATCTCAGCGAATTTATGCACTATTTATTAGTACTCTCAAACATATTTAACCATTTATCACCCTCTTTGGGGTATAATTAAAAAAAAAATTCCAAAATAAATGTTTAGGCACTTCTGTGAGTTTATTTTAAAGCTAAGAGTAGGGCGATATCTCATGGCGCAATACGTCAATGAGCTATCCAGGATTCCTCGAAAACATATTTTAATCCTATTTACCTTCTTAGGGGTTTAATTTCAAATAATACTGTAATTAGTTTCAAGGTATTCGTTTAGGGTACATAATGAAGCTAAGATTACAACTATATCTCATTGGGTTAGTGAACTTTAAAGTATTTATCGAAAATATTTTAACTCTCTTCGCCCCCTTAAAGATTGAACTTCAAAAATTCTTGAAATAAATTTTTAGGAATTTGTATAGGCTACCTTTTAAAACTAAGAAGACAGTGATGTCTCATCGGGTTTGTTTCTTAACGAAGAGTCCTCAAAACATATTTTACCCCTTTTCACCTTATAAGAAGCTGAATTTCGAAAAATCCTTACTTCGTGTGTGTGTGCACCCTATGAAGGAGCCCTCCCTAAATATTAATGTTTTTTTTTTCGTGTTCATCGGTTTGGGCTGTGCGTTGATGAGTGAGTGAATCAGTAAGTCATAAACTTAGTCTATAGGCCTGTATATATGTGTATATATAAAAACATGTAAATATGAATGTTCTCTGAAAAATTTATATATGTTTTCATATCCTAGTTAACATTGTGTGCTATTAAACAGGGTAAACTTTATTACTTTCATGGTTTTGGATGTAACATACGTACGGAATTTATTAATAATTTTCCGACATACGTAGTCCAGCAGAGATTTATTAATACTTATCGCGATGATGAAACAACATGATAACCGGCATAAACAAAAAAAGCTATTTTCACTTGCATTGGCATTAAATATATTTTGATTAAGAAAGGAGCCACGCTTATATTTTAAAGGTTCTGACCAAATACAAAATAACACACTAGCCTCTTACGATAAATCGAAATCCTCAATGTAATGTGCTATCAATTTGCATACAAATTTGCCAGTTTCGTAACTCTGCGAAGTTATTTGTTTCTTCCGCCCTTCCTTTTGACATTTCTTTAAGAGTTTATTGCATTCAGGAAGATTTTTTTTTAACTTCCCGTTCCTAAGGGGTTCGGATTTATCATAATCACTCTCGGGGAGGATTGCGAGCCGAAAGCTCTTCATCTGAAAAGTTAGGTTTTACCCAGACAAATGGAACAGGCAAAAAAATTTCATTACTTTTACATTACATTTTGAAGAAGCTGTTTGCATGAATCACACAAAGTGCTGCAATATCTCTATATTAAATTGTTTGCCGAGAGTAAACAAAATTCTTAAAAAATTTTATATTTCGTTGCCCTTAATTTCAGTAAACAACATAGAGTAATATTTTTAATGGTATATCTTAAATATGTTTTTTTTATATAACGGTTAAAAACAACATAAATTTCCAGATAGAATAAGTACCGGTAAGTTGCCAAATAATCAATCAGCCTATTTTCCTCTTCATGTGTATGAGAGGAAATTTGATGAAGTACGCATGTACGTAGATATAAAAGAAACAAGTGAGTTTAAATGAGGTCGATTAAGAAGGTTTTTCATAATTTTCTACAAGGTTTGATCTTGACCAGTTGAGTAGTTCCTGATATTACATAATATCTAAGAAATAGTTTTTGTGGTAGTGCCTTCTAGAGTCATGGACAAACTTGGATATTACTGTGTGTGTGTGTGTATATATATATATATATATATAATTTTTTTTTTTATACATATATACAGGATGAGTATATATATACAGGATGAGTATATATAAATACATAAATAAACAGGATGAGTATAAAGAATACCCCAACTTTGAAGGGGTATAATATCAAAACCAAACAACATACAACCTTGGTTGACCAATCAAATAAACCATGGAACTGTGAAGTTGGTTTATTTGACCATCATAAATGTTCAACGCGACCACCACAACCGGCCCGAACGACATCTTCGCGACAGTTAAACTCGTTCCATACTCTTGTCAGCATGTCCGGTGTTACGGTATGGATGGCGTCCGTAATTATCGTTTTGAGGTCGTCAATGTTGGCCGGCAATAGTGGACGAAACACTTGATCCTTTATGTACCGTCATAGAAAAAAATCGCACGGGGTAAGATCCAGGCTTCTTAGGGACCAGTGATGAAGAGCCTGGTCACCAGCTGTTCTTCGACTAATCGAGCGTTGCGGCAACGTCTCGTTCAGGTATCTGCGAACAGCTAGGTGCCAATGGGGTGGCGCACCATCCTGCTGGAAAATAAAGTCCCCCACCGCCTCTTCTAACTGAGGAAACAACCACTCTGTAAGCATGTCCTAATAAGGGATTCCACTAACAGTGTCTTTGGATAAAGTACAAAACACGTTCACTTTGCTGGAAGCGCGCTCGTGTTCTGTGGTTTCATGTGGAGGCTCCTGACTCCATATCCGCACGTTGTGCCGATTCACCTTACCATTAGTATGGAACGTCGCTTTATTGTTAAAAAAAAGGCTTGGACATGAAGGCATCCTCTACCTCGCTCTGGGCACATGGAGGAAACATCGCACCGCCCCCTTCTAATTGACGTGTCGAATGCGAGCTCACTTCCCCCTCACCACCTCAAAACGAGAGTTACGAACGCCATCCAAACCGAACATCAGACATGCTGACAAGAGCGTGGAACGAGTTTCACTACTGCGTAGATGTCATTCAGGCCGCTCATCGTGGTCCCATTGAACATTTATGAATGTATGGTAAACCAATTTCACGGTTTCACGGTTCATTTTATTGGTCTATCAAGGTTGTAGGTTGGTTGGTTTTAATATTATAGACCTTCAAATTTGGGGTATTCTATTATACTCAGCCTGTATTATTATATTGTAAGCCTCTTTATATAAATATATATAATAAAGTTACTTACCAATTATATGGTAACTAACCAGTGGTCATAGTTGTTATAAAGTTCACCTTAAATCAATATACATATTGCGACGCTAGTGCCCGTCACGCTAGACATTTTCTTTGGTTTCAACTCGACGTGGTGGTATACTCTTTGCTCGGATCGGATACCCTCTTGTTTCCATCCCCGTTCTCCCTCCCTCAATTTCCCCTCCGCCCGTGCCAAATATTTTTTTGTACTATTCAGATAGTTTATTTAATTCATTGCATGGCTAGTGGTTCTTCTATTCTACGCCATGCCGTTGCCTGACCGTGTCGCCTGAAGAATTCTTCAATGATTTAACTGCTGGACTTGTTGTCCTCTAGGACGTGAATCCATGATGGGGCTGCCTTTAATTTGGTGTCGTCGCCTGAGCCTCCTAGCATGAGGCCAAATCAAACTGCGAGTCGTGTACAAAGGTTTGGTGTGTTAGTTAGGCTGTTTTAAATGTCTTAGTTTTTTCTGTGGTATAATTGTGTTTGGCTTAGGTAGGTAGTGGTTTTGGTTGCCCTTCTAAATTTCGTTTCGATTTAACTAAAACCTCGTGTTGCTGTTTTACCCGGTTTTAACCATTGTCTTGTTCACTGCCCAAGAATTAATTCATTTTTAAGTAAATTTGGTGTCCGCGACTCTCTCGTTGGGCTCTCATGTCTACGTTTTTTTATTTGTGTTTAATCTTTACAATTTTATTCAGTCATATCTTTGACTGGTCGTTTGACTGCCTCTGCCAAAATATCAATCTTTTAAATAGCTTTTTTTATGGTAATTATTTAATGTGTTCCATTTATGAAACGGAAATTTACTGTTCTCAAACAGCTGCCCTCCTTTCTAATTGCTCAAGTTATTCATTCTAGTCAAATAATGGTTTTAATAGTCTGCGCATTGATTAATGTTTAAATAAAAGTTTCTGAAAGTTGTATAATACCTGTTTATGAGCAATTTTACTACTAAATTTTATATTATTTCATTTATGAATTTATATTGGTCTATAAGGAATTCATTGTCATGTTTTTGTATATTTGAATGAAATGAATGTCAATATATATAATTTACTTGCAAAATATACAAATTGGTAATTCATTTTGTTAATATTATTGGCAGCACCCTTGAACTCGTAAAAAAAGATGGGAGTTGAGTTTCAGGGGGGTCAGGAGCAGGAGTCAGCCTTTTCCCTGCTAAAGTAGAAGTTAGCTTCTCCGTTGCTCCTTATACAGTATTTTTCACGCCGTTTTGTCGTACAAGTAGATGCCTCGTCCCTGGCTTTAGGTGCTTTTCTGAGTCAACTGATTTTTACGAGAATAGTAAATAAATGTTTTTTTTTTGTCTTTTGTAGCAAACTAAAATTTTTGTAATGAAACGTATACATAAAATATTTTAAAGCCACTGCAATCTTCCCAGCCAATTAAATACCAGTGAGTGCATATGAATTAATATTTTAGGACAACGTGATCTATTAATTTTACAGTTTACGCTCTAACAGAAACTATGTCAACACGAGTGTGACACAATATCTGAACTGAATATAAATCATATTTCGTATCACAAGGTAGTGTGCTGTTCAGAATACCTGCCACCCAGCTGGCAAACCATGATTTGTAATTTCTCTTTCTTCCCTTTCCAACTACTACACTAGAACAGGCTTGTACCTCACGAGTTTTAATGCCTCCTTTTGTAATTTTAAATATATATTTGCAAAACTATTGCTCTAATTCCTTCCATGAATATCAAATAAGAAGCTACAGATATGACAAAGTAAAAAAAATTACCACATTGAGTATCCCGATTAAAGATAAAGGAAAATATCCGAAAATGTTTACGCTATGCATAAATGTTTTCGTGGGATAATTGATCTAATTTGTACAAATAATTCCATTTTCCAGAGAGTTAAGAAAACTGAGATGACGTGAGTTGAGAAAATCGTACTTTTCAGGGCATAAGAATAGTCATATTCTAATATTAGTCATATACAACAACAGAACATTCAACACCATCTTTTCAAAGAATAATATATTTAAGAAGCTGCGTACGCCTCTACTTCATGCAAAAAATAAGCATGATAATTTTCAGATTTTTAGTAAATAAGCAAATTTTTGCGACTATTCTTTTATTTTACATGTGGTTTTACAACGTACTACAATTGTGGGGCAAGCTGAATGTGTCACGCATTGTGAAGTGTAGATGGCTTTAATAAGCAAGGCATACACTGTAAGAAATAACGGGGACCCCTGGTCAAAAGAATTTCTATATTTTATGATTACATATTGCATCATAATCGTAATTAAATATGCAAATTGACGCCTATTTCGGTATATCATAATCAAATGCAATTATTGTGTGTTTCTTAGAGTCAAAACATTACGCAGTATATACCGAATTGAATTTATCAAACGTAAAAAATATTTTGGTAATTATTCAACTTTAATAATTTAATTATGGAAGTAGGTACGGCATATATATATATGTATATATTTAAAGTGTATGTGCACTATTGTGTGCAATTATTTTTGAAAAGGCTACGCAACGATAGCCGTTAAATTCTCAATCCTTCAATTTCTCTTCATCATGTGCAACATATAATTTTTATGATTTACATCGGCAAAATTATGCTTTATTATAATTTCCTCGTATATTCATTAAAGATATCATACAATTTTTTTATTCCTCCAATAGTGAAATTAGGTGAAACTCTTCTATATACGCTCATTGATACTGCAATCGGAACCAATAAATGTTCTTTTTAAGTCGACTGTTTAAATAAAGTTACATTATTAATACTCACTTGTGGGTTTAAAAATGTTATAATTTGAAACTTAAAAATTTAATTTCTGCGTCTTGAAATATTTGTGTTTTGTATTATTATCTTACACGCTAAATTAAATGCGTGATGTAATGTTGATAAAATAAACATTGTTTGTGAAATCAATTAATATAAATCTCAAAAATTCAGGCGAAAATTAACCATGATAACTATTTGGAATTTTCTTAGCTTCAATGATTTTAAAGTAAATATATTAATAAGAACAAAAATTTCACGAAATAATCGTTAAATTATCAATTTAAACAACATGATCCTTAACTAGGAACATACAAAAAACATTTTTTCGAACTGAGTCACTGAGTTTTCGAAAATCAAAAAAATTAATATAATTTAAATAAAGCAAGGCCGAAACAACCAAACTAGAAATTAAATTGGCAATAATAAAAAATCTCAAACTATCAATGAGTTATGCGATTATACCAATTCCAATATAAACAGGAAAATAAAATCAATTTAATCAGAATATCAACCAAGACCAAATGCGGGAAAAATTAACTACTAATATTCAAATATAATCATGTACCGGCAACTGTCTTGTGAGACGGCCAAACAACCAATATTAACGACCATTTGGGAACTGTAATTTGTTATTATGTTCAGGAGGTATAAGAATGTGATCTAGGTAAGCTGAGAAACTAATTTATATTACCAGTTCTGTTTGACACCAGTAGGGACCACACATATTTATAGACGAATTTCCTGAAAAGAAATTTTATGTTTACTTGAATGTGTAAACTAACTGTAGATAGTTCCTTTATGACAAGTGAGTCTAACAATAGGTGGTCTCTGGTTTAAACTGTGACATAGTATATGGCCAGTAAACTGGAATGGTGTTTTTTCCTTTTCAAATATCATGCTTACTGCATTACTTATGGTAGAGAGATTCTCTTAATTTCAATACCCACTTAGGTGATAAATGTTTCATTACAAGTGTTTAGAACTTATTCATATTATAAATAAGTTCTGCACTGCACATTGTTATTTTCTACAAGAAAAATTGCATGTTCTTTCGAACAATTTTTCTAGCCAAGATATACTTGATGAGTTGTATATATCGTATCTCCTATAATTATTCCTATAATGGAATTTATAACAGTTAACACCCAATTTATTATGTTCTAAATTAATATAATGTGTGAATATTTGATGTACAGATAGTTAAATTAATTTTTACGTAAGGAATAAAATGTAGCTTTTTAAAATTGCGAGAATGTAAAGTGCTGAACAAGGAAATCGCTCCATCCTCTTTCTTTATGTGAAAATGTATTAAACCATCACAGGCTGATAGGAAATTGGTAGCGAATATTCTTCACGTATAGAGGGCGCGTTGTTTAGCATCTGCAAAGCACGCGTTCAACATAGGCTAGAGTTTCCTCTCGCGGCTCTACAACACCGATGCGATGAGGCATTCCATCACAGAGGTGGCGGATAGTGTCCTGAGACACATGTCCCCATGCTTCCTTCATCTACACACGTAGAACAGACAGTGTTTGGGCAGAAGGTTGACGGTGGTGAAAACCTCTCCCCAAAATATCCCAGGTGTTCAACAGGGGACAAATATGGTGACCTGGCATACCAAGGAATGGTGTCCACATCCGGTAGAGCCTTTTGGGGGATACGAGCTCTATAGAGACGAGCATGATCTTGTTGCATTACTATACACCGTATTTCACACGCCCTTACGTGTGGGGGTACAGCACACACAAACAACACATCACCAAAGGCACTCACCTAATGATGAAATTGGGCGATACTGCAAAATACGCCCCTATTTATATTGAACAAGTTATATGCAATAGTTATGTTACAATTAGTGTACAATCATGTTAGCTCAAGGTAAACATATAATACATAAATATTTCAATAAAATAAGCTCTAAACAAATGAATCCAAGACAAGGTTTCTACATTTTCGTGCATTCCGATCATATAAACTCATTGAAATGGGTCTCTTTGGTGACATTCTTCGCAAGCATGACGCCTCTTAATATGCAGAATTCTGTCTTTCCAGCATTATAAATGGTTCCTTTAAGCTCTGGGCATTGGACAAAAGGGCTTCTTATATCTTATACCAAGTGTTGCAGTGACGTTTCTGCGTCATCACTTTAACCATTTGCACCGTGCGATTGGCACTGTTATGGTGTTCAAATCATAACAAATGAATGTCACATTATTGGTGCAGTGATTTCCGTTTCCATTAGTGTATAATAATTTGAGGAAATCAGATCGTGCAAGAAGTTGAAACAAGGACAATTTATTGTTTGATGGTCAGTGTTTGCATTTGGCATTTATGTATATTTCTAAATAAACCTACCTTTTCATTTTAAAGAGTGTGTTTTCTTGACGGGAATGTTGTGGTCTTATAATAATTTTTAAGTAACCAAGGGTTTATTATGTGCAAACATAACTGAAAAAGAAAAGAGTTGAGATAAAAAACGAACAATGTATAGCAATATTTCCAAGACCACTGTACTTAAATATTGCTTTATTTTTGGGCTTCTGAATAGTGTTTCCATCTGCATGTTTACCCTTCACTGTCCTGCGTTGTTTGTGACGTCACATGCAGGTGGTGCAGTAAGTTGTTGCACTGGACCAGTTTTAAAGCGAGAAGACTAAACTATTTTAGGTGAAAGAGAAGTCTGACAGCAAACTAGGGAGTATAGTCGACTTCAACTGATGTAGAGAAGTGCACCCGGCACCAACTCTCGGCAAATTATCGTGTCAGTAGCTGCTTGGATAACGGAAATGTCAGCGAGAAACACTTGAGTGTTCTATAACTATGATTCAGCTTTGAAGTGCAAAGCACCGCACCGCTGCCCATCTCGAACACGACGTCGCGACAGTTCACGGTCGACTGATCAAACGCTGCTGCAGATATACCGTTTCTGGTCGCGTGGCTGTCTGATTCACTTCTGGCATGTTGTGGGTAGGATTCCATCAGGCTGAATTGAGTGAATTTCTGTCCCCGTTTTTTACAAATGACCAGCTGTAATTTCTTAAGGAACCTGCACACCAGGAGCTTTATTTTTGCGCTTGAGGCACAGGGGCACACGTATCAAGTGTCTTAACACCGTTACTCGTAAAGGTTTAAACCAACGTACAGCTTCTCGTAGAGCTGCATTGAACGGCGGTATATATATATAAATTATCCTGTTATGCCATTGGTTAAAATCTGTAGGCAAGATCAGCTCACCATAAGTTTGTAGGAACACACGCAGTTATTTTAGAGTTAAAAATGTGTAAAAAGTCCCGTTTGTACATTGTAAAAACCTTATAGTGAACTTCCTAAACTGTTACGGAAGATTTTAACCTACACTTAGTATGAAAATAATATAGGAACATTGAGAGTCGCCTCTGTACGAAGTTCACGCGAATTTTAATCTTTCCTGAGCAAATGTAGGAACGCTACGATGTTTAAATAGGGGGGGGGGGGAATTACAGTTTATGCTTGGGCTATGTAAGTGAACACTTATGTCGTAAATTAGCAAATAACACTTTAGAGTGTAGCTACGCTGGAGAGATAGAAAATTATATTATTAATGTGCGTAATTCTGACTCATTTCAATTTAAGTTTATCCAAAAAAAAAGTTGTTTTTAAACCACACGGGGGCCCGCTTAAAATAAACGTACTCATNACGCTGGAGAGATAGAAAATTATATTATTAATGTGCGTAATTCTGACTCATTTCAATTTAAGTTTATCCAAAAAAAAGTTGTTTTTAAACCACACGGGGGCCCGCTTAAAATAAACGTACTCATTTTTTTTTACCCTTTTAAATAAACATTCTGACTAGGCTTATTGCATAAAAAAAATATTTATAAAAATTTGAGATTGTAACTTGTTACTTGTGGGGACTCCCTAGATATCAGGGAGGTACGCCTCAATTCAGAGGCCTCTTTCTTTGCTCCTGTCTTTCGAACACACCATCACCTCCGTGAGAACGTCCTCGAATTTTGCGGCAGATTGTCTCTTCAATCTTATTGCCTTTCGAACTGCGGGAGTGAAATGTCGTTGTCAGTTCACGGTCAGGTCTCAACTGACGCTTTCGGAGACTTAACTTTTTTTTCAAAGAAAAGTAATTGACTGCCCTTATTTAGGGTTAGTCAAGCTTGACCAATGCGGGGAGTGATTGAAGTCAGGGTGGATAGTTGGTTATATCAAAAAAGAAATTAAAAATCTCAACAAATTACGAGTTGACCTTTTCAGCGGCAATGCTCCTGCTGACAAAATGTCAATCTGAATTGCAGTAATTACCTAAATCACTAACCAACAACCTCCCCAAAAAAAGACATATTTTCATTCTCGCCCGAGTTAATCAAATACAATGATACAATCAAAACCAAATAAAGGCGTGTTTGATGAAGTGGTCATGTGGTAAAGCATTGGCGTTGTAATGTGAGAGTGTTCGAGTCTTCATGACGCAATATATGTAGTTTTCTGTTCTACTTATTGTGAATACAATTATTAAGATTTTCCCTAGTACATATTATTTTTATACAATAACATTTGCTTTTGAAATAATTATAAAATATATTTTCACTTTTTATATATTTTCTTGACATAAAAGTTTTGATTTGTTATATTGCAAATACATGTCCTGAAATTTTTACAAGAACCCCTTTTTATTTAATGATTCTAACTTTTTTTGCAACTGCTTGTCTAAAAATGTTTTGTAAAAGTGCATAATGTGTTTTAAAGTGTAAATATTTAAAAGCGAATAGAAAAGTGTGTGTTTTTTGTATTTCCTTTCAATAGAATTTCCAAAACTATTGAAAGTGATAAACAATTATACGCCAGCTAGAGAAAAAAATGTGACCTAGTTAATTAAATGTTGATTATAGACTACTTGCTAGTAGTCTCAAATGAGACATTTCTCTGGTTTTCTATCAAAGGTGATTATATAATTTATATAAGGGGGTTATAAAATTCTTCCGCTCTTCACACGAATCAAACTGTACGGAAATGTATAGCAATACTTATTGTTTTTAGCATATGTGTATTAATGCTAATAAAAAAAATTTCGCTAACGTGTATGGTTATGTTCTATTATAATTTAATTGTACTGCAATAGCAGTTAAAGTGCCTAACTATACTTAACTTTAAACGTGATAAATGAAAAATTTCACAAAATAAATATAATTTTTTATTTAATTTTTTTTAAGTAAAAGAGTTTTCAAATATAATGATATTTTTAATACTGCTATTATAGACGTTAAAAACAGACCGAAAAAGGCATCCGGAAATTGAAGATGTTTTTCAGTGCAGCATATTATTAGGCTAAATGATATCTGTCAACGAATGTTTCATGATAACTTCTGCAATACGATAACTTTTGGCATTAAATACTACAGTTATATTACACTACCTATTGTTATCCGGAACAAAGTGTAAAATTAAATAACTGGAATATAAATAATATGTATTAATATATTCCCGCTAAAAGAACATCTGAAGTAAGAAATTTTATATTTTTATTGTAACGCATAATGAATTGCATGCTTCATTCTCATATTATTGGTGTGCAAATGATATTCCATTTCATACGTATCCAAAAAAATATTGTTTTGAAGTTGTGAAAGGAGTACCGGTTTAATATAGCCTACTAATGTTGATAATTTAAATTTGTAGGACATGAGATGCAAATAAGGCGTGTGTATTATTTGTGGGCTTCCGTGGGAAAAAGATAAATATGTGCTTATCTGAAATTTTAAATATAATCGTACAAAGAAGTTACTACGTAAGGTGATGCATCACATTCGAAAGAAATCGGCTTCATCTATCGGTCCTGACATCATGCTTTTGGTTTTACATTTTTTATTTGTAAATTTTCCGAGGGGATACATCGATACTTCCATACTTTAACACATAGGGACTTGCTTCCTCTCTCCTGGTAGTAGATGGTTCCATTTATACTGACCCTGCTGTCGACAAGACTTTAGGTCATGACAAACTAGCCACTATATGTATTTGGGGCATGTTTTAACATTGCCAAACAATTTCCTAAACAACTATCTTAATATTTATTTGTCAGGAAAATAATTTTTTTGAACTAACATAGCAAAATTGTGTAAATATATATGTCTTGCTAAAATTTCTTAAGTGTGTGATCACCTATTACAATGCAGCAGCATTGATCGCCTTCGCTGTTACATGTGATTTGGATGCGGAAATTATTTAAAAAAAAACCGTGTTGTGCATGTAAAAATGTCGTTTGTGTTGACAATTTATAACTCACATAATCACGTCCTAAGTGTCGCAAGCTGTAATTGAAAGCTTTAAATATAAATATTCGTAATTAATATTAATTTTAAAACTTATTATGTTTGAAAGTTTAAATGACACAATTTTCATACAAATAATATTCTCCGTTATACTGTTTGTAGAAAACGTAAAATAAATACTATTGTTATATAATCACGTAGAAGCTATATAATTTTTTTTTCAATTTATTGTAATTTGTGCTACGCAAATCATGATATTCAAATTGTGATCACACAGATCCTAGGAGTTTGAAAACCTAAAAAATCACTTCAAGCAGCATTAGTTACCAATCATTAAAATTGCTTTAAAAAACTATATCAGTTTTTATAAGTCACATAGGCAGTGGCCAAAGGACTAAGCTACATTGGCGTCGTAAGTACAGATTTCAAATTATTTTATTTTGAAAGGGTTTGATTTAACTATTATTCACAATAATATTACTAGTTAAATACTGGTACTATAGGTTACTTCTCCCCAAGGTGCGAAGCCTTTTAAAAACATAAATATACCACAATATGCATAAGAAACAAAATTCCACTGCACCAGTGGAGTCAAATGGAATGTGGAGGATACCGTGTTCTACGGCATTCACTCTTAAAAGCAGCAAGGGCTCATACCTGCGGTGAATCCAAATAGTAGAGATTGAAACATTACATTCAATCCAGAAACATGAGCGAAGCTATACACTGAAGAGCTAAAACACGGGTACACCTTCCTAATATCGAGTAGGGCCCCCGCGAGCACACATAAGTGCCGCAAGACAACGTGGCATGGACTCGACGAATGTCTGATGGTATGCAGGAGGCAATTCACACCATGAATCCTGCAGGGCAGTCCACAAATCAATAGGAGTGCGAGGAGGTGGAGATCTCTTCTGAACAGCACGTTGCAAGGCATCCCAGATATGCTCAATAATGTTCATGTCTGGTGATTTAGGTGGCCAATGGAAGTCTCTAAAGTCAGAAGAGTGTTCCTGGAGACACTCGGTAGCAACTCTCGACGTGTGGGGTGTCGCATTGTCGTGCTGGAATTGTCCAAGTCCACCGGAATGCACAATGGACATGAATGGGTGTAGATGATCATACAGGATGCTTACGTATCTGTCACCGGTCAGAGTCGTATCTAGACGTATCAGGGGTCCCATTTCACGCCAACTGCNGGATGCTTACGTATCTGTCACCGGTCAGAGTCGTATCTAGACGTATCAGGGGTCCCATTTCACGCCAACTGCACACTCCCCATACCATGAAAGAGCCTCCACGAGCTTGAACGGTCCTCTGGTGACATGTAGGGTCCATGGATTCATGAGGATGTCTCCACACCCGTACATGTCCATCAACCCGATACAATTGGAAACGAGACTCGTCAGGCCAGACAACGTGTTTCCAGTCATCAACAGTCCAATGACGGTGTCGGTGGGTCCAGATGAGGTGTAGATCTTTGTGTCGTGCAGTCAACAACGGTAAACGAGGGGGCCTTCAGCTCCGAAAGTCCATATCAATGATGGTCCGTTGAATAGTTCGCACACTGGCACTTGTTAACGCCCCAGCATTGAAATATTCGCCAATTTGAGAAAGGGTTGCACGTCTGTCACGTTTAACGATTCTCGTCAGTTATCGTTGGTCCCGTTCGTTCACGATCTTTTTCCGGCCGCAGCGATGTCAACGATTTGATGTTTTACCGGATTCCCAATATTCACGGTACACTCGTGAAATGGTCGTACGCGAAAATGTAAATTGTATCACTACCTCGGAGGTGATATGCCCCATCTCTCGTGCGCTGACTATAACACCACGTTCAAACTCAATTAAATCTTGATAACCTGCCATTGTAGCAGCAGTAACCGATCTACCAACTTTGCCAGACGATTGTTATTTGCATACGCACGTCTATACCAGTTTTTTTTGCTCTCCAGTGTATGTGAATAAGCGTTACAATGGTTACATATAACAACAAGGTCATATAAAAAAAATGAAGCTTCCAAAAAATTCCTACAAAAGCAGATGCATGAGGTTACCAAAAGCCAGATGTGAAATAACATTTTTAAATACTGATGAGAAACATACTGAAACTTTAAATGTGCATCGTTGACTAAGAATACAACGATGCGCATATTTATTAGACTACTAAATATGATTCCTTCACTCACAAATATAGACGTCAGTTATTAATATTTATGCTATCTAGTTAACGTAAAGCTGCAGTAAAATCTTTACTGTTTTTAAACTGACTGATGAAATATTTAATGTAAGCAATAAAGATAATAATTTTGTGAAATTTATGAAATGTAAGACAGTTCTAAGAGTAAATCACCATGTCGGTAATAAAACTTGGTATTTATCGAGTTCAAAGGTGTGTTTATAATTTTTGTAACCAGTAATATACTAAATACAAATGTATGGAAAATGTATCTGCATAGAACTTTAATGTGATAAGACGACTAGGGTCCTTGATTATGGTAAATAAAATTACAATATATTCTGTGTAGAAGGTGTATGTTTCAGATAGGTAGTTCATAGCTCGTTGGAGCCGAAGGCTCTCTCTCTTCTCTCTCTCTCTCTCTCTCTCTTGCATCTCCCAGACTGCGTCTGAAAACATTTTAATTCTACCCTAATTTCCACCGGACGATCCAGTTTATTTTCCATTTAGTCTTTATTCGCCTCTTTCCCACTAGATTATATATTATTAAATAACTTAATTTTCCTAGATGATTTTTACTCTGGGCGCTCCCTTCTACCCCTCCCGTTGCAGTTTCTTTACTACGTGAAAACATTTAAGGCGTAGAGTATTCATCACTGAAACGTAAGAAAACAAATGTCCATCATGGAAGCGATTAGGAAAGTGATAACATAATGCCTGTCTGTCATATCCCTTTATTTTGCAATACACAGAACTCTTATAAACACTGGTCAATATCAGTGCATATAAATACACCAAAAATACGACCTGGCTATCAACCCATTTTATTTTAATATCCAAACGATATCACCATAACCTGAAAAATTTTCTCCATAGATTCATTGGTTTTTACGCATCTGAACAAACATTTCTGATCATATCACTCAATTTGTGTTAACACTATGAAGTTATAGTCTTTCATTACTTCATATTTTCTTTCAAATATACGGTTTTACTGCTCAAAACCTCATTTGTTGCTTGCCATATACACTAGCAGTTCGAGAAAATATAAGATTCTACACACTTTAAAAAAAAAATTACCAGATTTTGAACAACAAAAAAGAAAAATATTTTTTTATTAATGTGCGAAAAACATTTCCAATAATTAAGACAGCAAAAACAAAAATTTGTCTTTGATTTGCTGCACAGGAATGCACATGTTAGATTTATATGGCGCGTCTCAAGACAAAAAATTTAAAAATGTAAAAAAAAAAAAAGTATTCCCATCTCGCCTGTAACCAAACTTAATTACTGTACAAGTAATTATTTAGCAAATATTTGCCAAAGGCATTGTGGCATCCCTACAAATAAATTTGCGTAAATTTTACAAAACCTTTGTGTAGAATGTGTTAAGCTAACGTTGAATTTTTACATACATCTCTAAAGACTTTATATTTATTGCAAACATTGAGCTACAAAAATATTTCTTATGGTTTTCTCTAACATAAATTGTTGTAAATATACAATATTTCAGCTGTAGAGTAATAGTCTGTTCACTGTTTCCTCAAACTTTTTGAAATAAACTTTTGAAAAATCGCACTATGTATTACGTTTTGGTTGTTACATCGATATATGAGACATTATTAACGTTTTATACTTGTTTTTAGATAAATGTTCCCTTCTTTTTGTTAAATTTATCCATTATATATATTTGACCTATAAATTATATCATGCCTTATGTAACTAATATTAATAAAACAAGAGAAGTAATAGGTGTGTCGGTAACGCCTAGTAAGAAATAGTTCTTATGCAAAATATTATTGAACTGAGCGCGCACTAATGGCAGTGCGTAGTCCCTTTGGTGTAACACTCTAGACTCGGTTATGTTTGCATAAAACGGGGGAATTTTTTCGAAGCGAACTTTGGCAGGGCTTCGAAAAAGTTGGAAGAAACCGTAAATGGGCTATACAAGTAATTGTTTGTCTACTATTTTCCAAAGGATCGTTTCTAACATGCACAGGCAGTTTTTTCTGTGCATGACTACTGTACTATCGCACGGGACTTGGAATTGCTCCCGGCGATTATTAGTTGAGCTCGTAGAAACATTCGGGCCATTCGACCACTTCTTTCCTCTCTCCAAGGAGATCTGAAACACCATTTTAGTACGCATATCTGACATCCTGACACTTTTTAGACCCCAATGAGTGGATTATTTGAGACAGGTGTATTTAATCGCACGTGCCCAATATAATTTTTAACCTGAATAATAATGTATTAGAGAAATAGTACAGATGTGCACATTGTGGCGACTTATACTAAGCGCTTCATATTAAAACTTTTTGCTAACATATTTCCCTAAATACCACGTGAGACGCAAACATCATAAATCAATATGGCTAATTACTAAGAACATTAGTAGAGATGAGAATACTGCATATTTGTCGAGCTACCAAGATACCCTAAACTCAATGTCAGAACGTAAATGCTATGTTATCGCGACTACTATAAACATTATATAATTTTTTAACTGGCAGCAAAAGCTTAGTTGCAGAAACATGGAGTGTCAACCATAGACCAACTTCAAGTATAATAATGATGTCAGGATCCTGTCAGAAAAAGACAAAATACACAGACATTACCATTGAAAGATATCAAATTACGAGACGAATCTGGCGATTTCTCAGGTGTAAACTATCACAGTCAACAATAATTATTTTTAATAAAATTTAGCATGTAAAATATATGTCTCGTAAGACCCGTTCCAATTCANATCACAGTCAACAATAATTATTTTTAATAAAATTTAGCATGTAAAATATATGTCTCGTAAGACCCGTTCCAATTCAATAATTTAACTTATATACACTACACCGGGAAACCTTTCTTTGTGCTATTGTAGTAGTTAGCTATTTAGTCAAAGAAAATTGGACTCCTTTCGAATATTAAGGAAGATTCCATAACACTGGTTTCAGAATGGGTGTTTACTAGAGAATTTCATGAAGCAGTTAGTGGAATCCTGTACTATAGCATCATAAGAGTAGGATATCTTTAATTTCATCACGTTAGTTTATTGTCTGTGATAGTCCAAGCAAACCGGTTTTCTGAGAAACGTTTTTATAGCGCGCACTGATAATGTTCCATTGAACTAGTGAGTGACTGATTTTTTNAAACCGGTTTTCTGAGAAACGTTTTTATAGCGCGCACTGATAATGTTCCATTGAACTAGTGAGTGACTGATTTTTTTATTTAGTTGGTATAACTCCACATTTTACATACTCTCGTAGGAATTCTGAGGTGTTTTTCCCTATTGACAGAAGAAAGCCGTTTTTAAGAATATTAAACTTGTTTTCAAAATAATTTTTAACGAGTGTCAATCAGCAGGAACTAGTAAGGGGCTATACTTGCTTTTAGAATGAAATATTTAACTACTCACTTCAGTTTCATTACCCAAAAAGTTCCAAGTCCTCTTCCTTCTTCCAAAATGTAATAAACTATAAGAGCAAAACTTTTCATTCCTGTAATTTTGCTGGTTCTTTCGCCCCGACACTCATTTTTTACGAGATATACATCGTACGAAATATATTTTTCCAAGCCGATCCCGTGAATTAAATTTCCTTTTCTACATGATGATTCACATTTTTTACTTCTTTATGATACGAACTTATCTTCTCAAGGCCCTATCTGGTCACAGCTTTTCCTAATTAATATTCTACAATCAGTTCTATCGCTAGTAAGCCGCTTGTCTAGCCCCGTGATTGCGAGAAAAAAAAACCTTTATCGCACTGCGACGAAAAATGATTGCGCGTGACATACTAATGGAAAATGGTGATCAGAATTTTTTAAGCGATACTGTTTATCACTAGTATACGCTCATTGGAGTGTAATAACATTACACTCTTTTCCGCAAAATTTCTCCGTCATTAACGACATAAATAGNTAGTATACGCTCATTGGAGTGTAATAACATTACACTCTTTTCCGCAAAATTTCTCCGTCATTAACGACATAAATAGTCAATATGACCGACATTTATGCAAAAAACATCAAATCATCAGTACAGTCGTTTAGTGAACATAAAACGATTTTAAGATTTAATTTTGTACGAAAAAAAATTAGTTTTTGAAATTAATGACATCAAATAATACTAAGACAATAAATATATATTTTAAAATACGCCAGTTTGTGGCATTGTGTTAATGATACATGTTAACTTTCAATGCAAATCCACAACTGCAAGGAAATGAGATAATATGCAATATCATTTGAGTGATATTAACACTATACAGTTTCAAACTCAATCATTCTATAATTTCCTTTCATGTTTTGAGTACAATGAATTATTTTATTGTTTTAACTTACCATTTCGTTAAAACTTGGTTACTTCTAGTAACTGTATGTCTAAATGAAACCATTTCTACCTTATTTACACAGCTAAATCTGCTATATGATTTAATGGTGGTAAAATAGGTTTTGTGTTAGCAATCGTCTCACTCCTTAAACACACGCTTGTATAGAAAACAATACATTGACGCTATTCTTCACCTGTTGTATACAGTATGGTTCATAGGGTCGGAGTTAATTCCTCCAGGCACAGACTATAAGGTGCCTTGAAGGTTGAGGGTTTATCAATACGATAGTCTATCGGTGTTTCACTTTACTGGATTGATGTATTGTCTCGAGTTTAAACATACAGAAACACTTCCGAGGTGTGGTACTCTATTTACTAACTCGGATTAACTGTGGGTGACGTCGTGGCGGAGGGGGGCGTTTGGTGCCGTCTCCCCTGGACTGCTGCTCTGGGTTCGTTCCGACGTCCTCTCCGGCTCGGCTGCTGACTCCTGGATTATTTCTCAGGTTCGTTGCTCTGCTGGTCTTGGGGTTGTGCCATATTCCCTGTTAGTTGCGCCATACTCGCTGTTATTTCACTCGCGGTATCTACCTCTTCCTCATTTACTTTCCGCCTCCATTCGTTTCCTCACCCTCCCTTTCTTCTGCACTCCACCCCCTTTCTCCCACTCGCCTGTTCCCATTCACTCACCCGTCCGCTTTCACCCACTTCGTCGCGCGAACCTTGGCAACGGCCGGCTTATCGTTTTGACCCTCTATCCCCTCCTCCTAGCTCACCATTCGGTGACCTAGTGACCCACTACTAGTGTCCCCTGAGATATCCCTTGTAATTCCTGTCAGACTACAGGTGTAGGGTTCGGGTATAGGGCGTATCTGGTTCCGCGGTACCTTTCGCATATTTCCCCTCTCATCCTCGGCCAAATATACATTTCCCTGTATCTCGCCTACTATATACGGCCCTCTCAACTTAGGCGCAAATCCCGCACAGAATTTCTCACTAGCTCGGCGTAAAGGATGGTTGTGTATTAATATGCGATTACATTCGGGCAAGTGGTGTCCGGCGGTCGCTTGTTCGGGGAATATCCGCCGGATATACCATTGTTGGGTTCTCCGAGCTGCTCCTGTTTTCCATATCGCCTCTCTTCGTATTTCTTCAGAGGCGGAAAGTTCTCTAGGTTTTTTTTTCCCACTGCCATTCTCCAGGTCTGCGGAGATTGTATCCCTGTAATAGGTGGCTGGTAGAAGTTCCAATGGCGTCATTGTGTCGACGTCGCTGTGTTCAGGATCTCAGGTAGCTGTATGTCCCATTGAGTATGATTCGTGCCCATTCTTATTCGCATACTCTTCTTTAATTCCTGATTCCGGTGTTCGGTAGGGTTGGCCTGTGGGTGGTAAGCTGGAGTCGTCCAGTTATCCGCCCCCCATGTCACGCAGGCCTTCGTCCATTTTACCCCCGTAAACTAGGTTACATTGTCTGTAAACACACACTTCGGGTACCCCCACTTTGGAAATACCTTCTGCTCCATTTGTCGGATTATTGTGTTGGCCTTTTGGTTGGGTAACGTGAACGCCTCTGTCCACCTGGAGAAAAGGTTGGTCACGACTAGGAGGTATCTCTTTCCTCGGCGTGTGCGTGGGTAGGGGCCCATGATATCGACGGCGATGTGTCCATGGCGTTTTTGGCCGACGGGGTGAGTATCGTATATTTGGTGTAGCTGGCTTTTAATGAAATTGCCGGTTGTNAACTGGGTTACATTGTCTGTAAACACACACTTCGGGTACCCCCACTTTGGAAATACCTTCTGCTCCATTTGTCGGATGATTGTGTTGGCCTTTTGGTTGGGTAACGTGAACGCCTCTGTCCACCTGGAGAAAAGATTGGTCACGACTAGGAGGTATCTCTTTCCTCGGCGTGTGCGTGGGTAGGGCCCATGATATCGACGGCGATGTGTGTCCATGGCGTTTTTGGCCGACGGGGTGAGTATCGTATATTTGGTGTAGCTGGCTTTTAATGAAATTGCCGGTTGTGGCCGTGTCCAGTACTGCCTTATAATCCTGGTTATTTATGCGGACTCCTATCCGAGGGGCGTGTGTTCCCGGCCTCAGATCGCTTAACATAAAAATTGGTTCCACCCTATGTCTAATGCCGGGGCTGACTGGCGACTCTGTGTCCCGGCGGCTGCATTTCCTGACTCCCTCTTTCCACCCTGACGGTTCTCCTTCCCTATGTCGAGGGGGCCAGCCGCTGTGTCTTTTTCCTAAGATGCTGCTAGGCGGTTTCTCACTGTGGGACAGTCCCAGGGCAGGTGTCGCTCGGGCAATACCACCACTTCGGCGACAAGTGTGGTCCCTCTGCGCTTTTATCGGGTCTGTTATTCTCAGCCGTTCGTNACTGCCTTAAGATCCTGGTTATTTATGCGGACTCCTATCCGAGGGGCGTGTGTTCCCGGCCTCAGATCGCTTAACGTAAAAATTGGTTCCACCCTATGTCTAATGTCGGGGCTGACTGGCGACTCTGTGTCCCGGCGGCTGCATTTCCTGACTCCCTCTTTCCACCCTGACGGTTCTCCTTCCCTATGTCGAGGGGGCCAGCCGCTGTGTCTTTTTCCTAAGCTGCTGCTAGGCGGTTTCTCACTGTGGGACAGTTCCAGGGCAGGTGTCGCTCGGGCAATACCACCACTTCGGCGACAAATGTGGTCCCTCTGCGCTTTTATCGGGTCTGTTATTCTCTGCCGTTCGTGCCGCGTGAACGGGTGGCAGGCGGGTCGGAAAGTTTGTTTTCTCCTGTTCTTCATAATCGAGCTCCGCCTCAATCGCTCTCTCCACCAATTCCTCTATGCCTGTCGCTCACGGATGTCGAAGGGCGCTTCTTATCGCTGGTAACATTAACTTGGTAATCATACGCACTCCCTCCACCTCTGTACTTTAGGGAGCGATGCGGGAATACATTTGCGCTTTTCGCCTAATAAAAATCTCTGATTCTTCCTGCCTTTGTTGTTTGTGTGTGTAGAGGTCTGTTCTTAAGGCGGCAAGAACTTCCATCCCTTGCGAACTTATTGTTCAGGCAGATGGTGAACTGCTCCCAGCTCGTCACAAACTCGCCATATAGGTTCCACCAGATAAGGGAAGTGCCTTATATATGATCTCGTGCCTTCAGCACCCACCGTTTATTAGAAATTCCGCTGGCCTCGAATTCGTGTTCACAATTATATATAAAATACACCGGGTCTTAATGGGGCCTGTGAAAATTCGGGCAGCACTAGGGGTGAAAAGTGTTCCCCTTCTCCTTGGTTTTAGCGCGTTCGTTGCTCTCGGCATTTCCGGCAGTTGTATTGGGTGCCTTCCGTAGGTCGGAATGTCTGGGGCCAACCAATACACTTNCAATTCCTCTATGCCTGTCGCTCACGGATGTCGAAGGGCGCTTCTTATCGCTGGTAACATTAACTTGGTAATCATATGCACTCCCTCTAACTCTGTACTTTAGGGAGCGATGCGGGAATACGTTTGCGCTTTTCGCCTAATAAAAATCTCTGATTCTTCCTGCCTTTGTTGTTTGTGTGTGTAGAGGTCTGTTCTTAAGGCGGCAAGAACTTCCATCCCTTGCGAACTTATTGTTCAGGCGGATGGTGAACTGCTCCCTGCTCGTCAAAAACTCGCCATATAGGTTCCACCAGATAAGGGAAGTGCTTTATATATGATCTCGTGCCTTCAGCATCCACCGTTTATTAGAAATTCCGCTGGCCTCGAATTCGTGTTCACAATTATATATAAAATACACCGGGTCTTAATGGGGCCTGTGAAAATTCGGGCAGCACTAGGGGTGAAAAGTATTCCCCTTCTCCTTGGTTTTAGCGCTTTCATTGCTCTCGGCATTTCCGGCAGTTGTATTGGGTGCCTTCCGTAGGTCGGAATGTCTGGGGCCAACCGATACACTTATTACGATAGCGCTGGGAACAGAGGCTGCACCAGACCCTGTATAGTACTGTCCTGCTACAAAATGGAGCACAACATTGCTCTAGTTGAGGACTTTCGTCTTCGCTTCCCACATCCCTCGTCCATAGGTTCTCTAGTAGGGTTCCTTCGGCTCTCACCTCCCTTCTCTCTGGTGTCTTGCTGATACGCGTATCCTCCATACTTTTTGCCTGCAACCTATAGGAATCCCTATTTTGCCGGCCTAGTACCCTTGCCTCTTCTAGTGCTGCGTATTGGTCGTTAGGTGCCAAAGGGTTTAAGACTCCCTTAAGTCTTTGGTTCATCCTGACTAGCTCGGCAATTCGCTATGGTTTATCCTGACTAGTTCGGAAATCTGGTACGGGTAAAAAACCCTTTTCTTAGGTATACAGGTATAGTCTGAATATTGATTCGGTCTCTACATACTTATCTACACCCCACATTCGGAAGTCACTTAACTTGATGCTATTTCCTACCTGTGGTATACAGGATGGTTCATAGGGTCGGAGTTAATTCATCCAGGCACATATTATAAGGTGCCTTGAATGTAGAGGGTATATTAATAAGGTAGTCTTTCAGTGTTTCACTTTACTGGATGGATTTATTGTCTCGCATTTAAACATATGGAAACACTTCCGAGGTGTGGTACTCTATTTACTAACTCGGATTAACTGTGGGCGACATCGTGGAGGAGGAGGGGGGCTTCTTTGGACGACGACTTGATACTTAACTCTGCTGGTAGTGCTTGGTATGTTGTCTGCTGTGGATGAGATCTGACGATGTGGGCGGCCTTGAAAAGGCCAGCGTTTGGTGCTGTCTCCTCTGGACTGCTACTCTGGGTTCGTACCGACGTCCTCTCATGATTTCCCGACGCAACTCAATATCTCGGCGCGGTGATAATGAACTTGCCCTCTTCTCATAAAATTGGCTTATATGCTCTCTAGTCTCTCTCCCTAATTGTCTGCACGTGTATATCTTATTTAGGGAAGGGGGGAGGTGGTGGCCTGCAGTACAATCAGTACAAAGCTCTTCTACCACGTGCCATGGTTCGTGAAGTTTGGGGGGGGGGAGTGGAGGCCTGCCCCTTGAGAACTTACCCTGACAGCTTATTCTTCCACAGTTTGGCTAAAAGGGTGGTAGCGGTGAGGAGTGTTCGTGGCCCCACTTTAATTTTGTCAGCCATTTTCTCTGCTGGTGTGAAGCTGAAGGTGCTCTTGCTGGGCTCTGCAATTTCTCCCACTTTCCTACATATTTACTTACCGCCTTCCGGATGCTTAAGCGATATGCCAGCTCTTACTCGGCACAACCTTGACACTTGTAACTGTGATCCATTCTGGCTGTCCACGTGTACCGCGGCACATGTCAACTGGTAGGCGCTCGCGAAGGGGGTCAGCGAGGCCTTTACTCCCAATATGCGTTACACGTCAACATGGAGATATTTTATATAGTAAAACTGAGTTACGCAATAATTCGACAGCATCTTCGCACATTTTTTTCAGACTGTCTGCCATTTTGAACAGCTTTCATCAATTACTTAAAATTCACAGTGATCCACAATTAAAACACAAGTCGCGGCATACAATTTATTGGACAATACTTCTCAAAATATTTAAATTCCATATTAATCGTATTTTAAAATAGTTTTGTAAAGTCAATGCTTAAGAAATATTTGACTAGATTATATTGTATACGTTAAAATAAACGATTGTGAAAAAAATTCAGCTTAATTAAAAAGAATTTGAAACCAACAAACCAAGTATATTTTGCTAAGGGAAATATAAACAAATGTTTCTTCAATGTAGTATTCGGATTCGTGTACATTATTGCAATTTTTAAAACTACTTCCTAATAAGCAAGGTGGTTTCACTTTTGTACGCTTCACTATACAGTACTGAAACCGGGCATGAATAAAGTATTGTGAGCAGCATATCGGTAAGAAAGTTGCGGAACCGCATGCCATAAGAAAGTTCATTGGTCTTTTTCCTTTAATTNCACATTTTTTTCAGACTGTCTGCCATTTTGAACAGCTTTCATCAATTACTTAAAATTCACAGTGATCCACAATTAAAACACAAGTCGCGGCATACAATTTATTGGACAATACTTCTCAAAATATTAAAATTCCATATTAATCGTATTTTAAAATAGTTTTGTAAAGTCAATGCTTAAGAAATATTTTACTAGATTATATTGTATACGTTAAAATAAACGATTGTGAAAAAAATTCAGCTTAATTAAAAATAATTTGAAACCAACAAACCAAGTATATTTTGCAAAGGGAAATATAAACAAATGTTTCTTCAATGTAGTATTCGGATTCGTGTACATTATTGCAATTTTTAAAACTATTTCCTAATAAGCAAGGTGGTTTCACTTTTGTACGCTTCACTATACAGTACTGAAACCGGGCATGAATAAAGTATTGTGAGCAGCATATCGGTAAGAAAGTTGCGGAACCGCATGCCATAAGAAAGTTCATTGGTCTTTTTCCTTTAATTATCATAATAACGGTTCGTCATAAAATCCAAACATATTTGTTAAATCACATGTTAAAGGCAGGTTTTCTACGGGTGGTCCCTGTTTCTCCACATTAACACCTTATAATATTCTCCAAATCCCTCTCGCTTCACCCCCGTCAGCACTGAAGAAATTATCAGTTAAAAACCACATATTTTGACTTTTTCTGCATGTCTCTGTTACATTATTTCACTTTTGAAGAACAAGGCACTGGTAATATTCTNTGTTAAAGGCAGGTTTTCTACGGGTGCTCCCTGTTTCTCCACATTAACACCTAGTAATATTCTCCAAATCCCTCCCGCTTCACCCCCGTCAGCACTGAAGAAATTATCAGTTAAAACCCACATATTTTGACTTTTTCTGCATGTCTCTGTTACATTATTTCACTCTTGAAGAACAAGGCACTAGTAATATTCTGATAAAACGACGAGAATCCTCATTTGTTAAACCTGAGTATTATGTGACTCCATTTTCCCCCAGTGATAAGCACCGGAAAAAATTTACTCTTTTATCACTCTCCAACGTGTTAGTGAAAATGTGCCTTCCCTAGAGATTCTCGTTGCGCGGGTTTAACGAAAAACCTCTTCTAGCAGTCGAGTTCAAATGTACCGCACTGTTTGACCAGCGTAGCTGTCTCTTTTGTAGGTTACAAGGAGCGGAAATTAAATTTCCCTTTTTTATTATGCACAAGGAGCACAACTGCCACCTCCTGAAAAAAAAATATGGAAAAAGCACCCGATTCACAGAAAATAAATTTTCACTGTGCACTGACACTCACAAGGCCTTTGGCAGCCATGTTGCTTGCTTCTGACTAAAGTGATTTGCTGGGTGCTCTGTTGTTTGAAATATAAAATAAATAGTATGTTTCTTTTTCCGGCGGTACGGGAGATGAACGTTTCCATGAAAATGTTTATCAACTACAGCGTGCATTTCAAAATACAGCTGGAAATTTAAAACGAAATAAAAGGATGGTGCAAAAAAATATTTGAATTCCTTAAAAAGGTGTAAGTAAAAGATGGTGAATTTTTCTAGTAGGTACAATATTTGCGTTTTTGCTGCAGTATATTTTTAAAATGTTCCCTTTCGATAAAAAAAAATTTCCATTATACTCTTATGTAGAAAGAATTTTGTGTTCTATGTTTTTAAATGGTTACGGAATTTTCTTTACATTATCAATATAAACAGGAGTTTTCTTAAAACGGGATGTGAATTTTTACAGTTGTTTAGCATAAATTAAGTTATTATTTTGCGTATATTGTATTAGTAATACACTTGTTTTCGTGCAGGGCCAAGTTTATAATAAATAGTATATACGTTACAAACGCTAACGTATGTATTGGGTATTAAAAATAACAAGAAGGTTTGGTTGAAAATATTTCTTATTCATTGGTAAAATCGAGAATAAGGGTCAAAATGAGTGCTAATTGTTATTGAAGTTATGTTATAGAAACAGAGGAATGGCAAGTGAGAAAAGAAAATTCACCTCATACAACTTAAAATGAGGTACTAATTATGTAAGAAAAAAAAACTGATGTTTTCATGGCAAAACTGGTTTGCATATAGAAATTTTTTTATGTGTTTGAGACTTTGAGCTATTTTGTCTTTCTGTGACGAAACAAGCTAGCCCTTAACGGCGCCATTCAAAGGTTTATTAGACAGAAGCTTAATTTATCTGTATGAATGATTTAACTGGCGTGGATACATTAGGCAAGAGCTTGGGTAAAAAAAAAAATTATAGTTATGAAACGTTNTGGGTAAAAAAAAAAAATTATAGTTATGAAACGTTAAAATACAGTCTCAAACTATACACTGATAGAACAGTCAACGAAATTGTTGATTGTTTTGGGCCAACGAATATATTAAGTTGCCCAAACTAAATATTTTGCTGAGTAGATAAAACATGAAAAGTAACCAAATGTATTTTGTTCATCTAAAATAATACACGATTGAATAAACCAAACCTTTGTGCTCGTCCATAAGTAAATAGGCTGTGAAAAGGATATTTCATTGAATCAAATGTATATATATTTGTTTGTCCACTCATTTGAGTCCTTCCATTTGAAAATACAGGTCGAGTGTTTGATTGCATTTTTTGTAACAATTAGAATAGTAACAGTGTTTGTTAGTACNTAGGTAAAAAAAAAAATTATAGTTATGAAACGTTAAAATATAGTCTCAAACTATACACTGATAGAACTGTCAACGAATTTGTTGATTGTTTTGGGCCAACGAATATATTAAGTTGCCCAAACTAAATATTTTGCTGAGTAGATAAAACATGAAAAGTAACAAAATGTATTTTGTTCATCTAAAATAATACACGATTGAATAAACCAAACCTTTGTGCTCGTCCATAAGTAAATAGGCTGTGAAAAGGATATTTCATTGAATCAAATGTATATATATTTGTTTGTCCACTCATTTGAGTCCCTCCATTTGAAAATACAGGTCGAGTGTTTGATTGCATTTTTTGTAACAATTAGAATAGTAACAGTGTTTGTTAGTACATTCCATGGTGCTTTGTAATTGTATAAACATTGTAATAAAACAAGTTCAACAGGAAACTAAAAAGTGAATCTGTAAAACTCGAAANACATTCCATGGTGCTTAGTAATTGTATAAACATTGTAATAAAACAAGTTCAACAGGAAACTAAAAAGTGAATCTGTAAAACTCGAAATATATATTTGCACACATAAACCAGTGTTTGAATTCTATTTATTAAAAAACATTTAAATTTCATCAGCGATCACATCAGCTGAGGTTGCTAAGGCCTAGCGCTCAGGGGCGAATAATGGTGGTTCGAGTCTCGGTTGGGCTTCTTTTTCTTTATATTAACCGAGACTGTTAAATAAAAGTAGAGGCAAACAAATATTTAGTCACATCAACCAAGTCTTTGGTTGGGGCAACCAAGTCTTTGGTTGGGGCAACCAAGTCTTTGGTTGGGGCAACCAAGTCTTTGGTTGGGGCAACCAAATGAAAACAACAAAATAATTTTGTTGTAAAAACTAAATATCTTATTGCCCCTATGCATACAATTAATTTGGTTGCGTAAAACTAACTTTGTTTGATTAAAAAAAACATTTTTCTCAGTATTCAAACTAAATGCACTATATGCCATGAAAATTGTTCTGAAGGCAATTAAATATTTTCTTCTTACTAAATAAATAAAATATTTCTTGAGAGTAAAATTACGTATGTGCAACCAGAACATATCAAAGAGCTTTAATTTAGATCAATATTCGGTAGAAATCCAAATAATCTGNTAGAGTCTCGGTTGGGCTTCTTTTTCTTTATATTAACCGAGACTGTTAAATAAACGTAGAGGCAAACAAATATTTAGTCACATCAACCAAGTCTTTGGTTGGGGCAACCAAGTCTTTGGTTGGGGCAACCAAATGAAAACAACAAAATAATTTTGTTGTAAAAACTAAATATCTTATTGCCCCTATGCATACAATTAATTTGGTTGCGTAAAACTAACTTTGTTTGATTAAAAAAAACATTTTTCTCAGTATTCAAACTAAATGCACTATATGCCATGAAAATTGTTCTGAAGGCAATTAAATATTTTCTTCTTACTAAATAAATAAAATATTTCTTGAGAGTAAAATTACGTATGTGCAACCAGAACATATCAAAGAGCTTTAATTTAGATCAATATTCGGTAGAAATCCAAATAATCTGATTACATCGCCATTGTAAACACGCACTTGCACCATAAATGTCATATTAATGAGTGACTTTTCCGCCGCACGGTTATGTAAGGAAAGGGTAAATACTATGGTTACTTACTGTATTTCATAGCAGANAATAAATGCAATATATGCCATGAAAATCGTTCTGAAGGCAATTAAATATTTTCTTCTTACTAAATAAATAAAATATTTCTTGAGAGTAAAATTACGAATGTGCAACCAGAACATATCAAAGAGCTTTAATTTAGATCAATATTCGGTAGAAATCCAAATAATCTGATTTCATCGCCATTGTAAACACGCACTTGCACCATAAATGTCATATTAATGAGTGACTTTTCCGCCGCACGGTTATGTAAGGAAAGGGTAAATACTATGGTTACTTACTGTATTTCATAGCAGATACCGAACAGCGCAGTACTCTTTCATTCCTAACGAACAAAGTAATTTCGATAGTTAGGCGCTGTCCAATGCGTAAACGATTTCTTAGTTACATGCTCGTTGCTCTTTGGCACGCGCGGACTTCGAAAATCCGACACCGTCAACTTACGATGACCTAAGCCTCACCTGACATTGTACAGCCTAGCCAGTGAATTATGAAAATAAATTCCCATGTGCATTGCCATTAAATTTTTACTAAGCCCATTAAGCTGAAATTAATTAAATAAAATGAATTTAGTCTGACAAAAAATGTATTTCTCAATAAGATAATATTTTCACTTCAGATTTTGATCGAAGTGTCCAACCGTGTNTAACTTACTGTATTTCATAGCAGATACCGAACAGCGCAGTACTCTTTCAGTCCTAACGAACAAAGTAATTTCGATAGTTAGGCGCTGTCCAATGCGTAAACGATTTCTTAGTTACATGCTCGTTGCTCTTTGGCACGCGCGGACTTCGAAAATCCGACACCGTCAACTGACGATGACCTAAGCCTCACCTGACATTGTACAGCCTAGCCAGTGAATTATGAAAATAAATTCCCATGTACATTGTCATTAAATTTTTACTAAGCCCATTAAGCTGAAATTAATTAAATAAAATGAATTTAGTCTGACAAAAAATGTATTTCTCAATAAGATAATATTTTCACTTCAGATTTTGATCGAAGTGTCCAACCGTGTGTGTACTCTACATTATAATTTGTTATACAATGAAACACTTCTACAAAGTGAGTCAGCAACTCTGCGACAAACTTCGTGATGATGTTCCTTGCAAAATTTCAGTCCGAAGATGAGTGAAAAAGAACGCCAGAGAACCACTCCTAGGGGCAGGAAGCACTTGCGAAGATGGGATCGGAATAATTAAGTTTATTTAATCATACGGAATCCATATGATATTATGGGATTATTTTTTGTATTCATGTTAAACAATCCAATATATTTTACACGCCAATAATATTGTTGGCCCGCCGCATTCCCTACATGGTAAAATGAGGGTTGCCACCCCTTTCTATAGTGGAAAAAGGGTCACCGTAATGGTTACCTTAAGTTAAATGACAGGTTATAAATAACAATGGCATTAAAATAAGTGTCCGACATGCTTAGCACATTTCACTTAACATCGTCTGAATCAGTACTACTTGCTTGCCATATTTTGTAGGCATAATTTAATACTTTATCGAGTTATGACATAACAACTTTATTTATTCGTATGGTGCTATCTTCCAAACTGGATGACAAAAGTGGTTATATGTATGTATATATGATTCATGTAATAGATATGTACTTTCAGTTTACAAAATTTGGTCGAAATTGGGTAAATGGCATGGCAGACATTTTAAATAAACTAAAAATATTTGTATAGCCGCCATTTTGAAAATAAGTAAATCATCAGGTTTAATCACTAAGGTTTACATGGGCTACCTTAGTATTACTTGCGTGCCATGTTTGGTGAATATTGGTGAAAATTTTTTTGAGATATAATGTAAAATATTTATACTTTAAATTAGTGCTATGTTACCAAATGGTGCAGCAACAAAAATATCCATCTCAAAATTTAATGCTTACAGAATGATTTGTCAGAATACAAAATTTTATAAAACTAGTCTGAATGGTTCCCATANATCTCAAAATTTAATGCTTACAGAATGATTTGTCAGAATACAAAATTTTATAAAACTAGTCTGAATGGTTCCCATATATATGACATGTCATCCAAAATGTTCAAATTAACGCCATTTTGAATGTAAGTTCCCAACGTGGTCGAAAACTATAGAAGTCATGTGTCATTTCTAACTATTATATGTACCAAATTTGGTGAAATTCTGTTGAAGTGTTTAACCATTGTAAAGAGGGGACACACACGCACAGACGCACAGGCACACGCCCATACATATACATACATTCATATACACATCCAACACACACAGACACACACACAGGAATGTGTTCTTATAAGCCTTTCTTTTCTTCGAAAACTAGGCTAAAATGAGTCTTTTTGGTGAGAAAGCCTCGAACGAATGGTACGAGACAAAACAGACGTTAAAAATTACAAATCCCAACACGTTAGGCTTAGGATTTTGGTTAAATGGTTGATACCAACTGACATGTGCTGCTGTAAATAGTCACATGTTTGTTTAACACGTGTTGTTTTATTTGAAATGATTTATTAAAATGTGTTTTACTGATAGTGTTCATTATGAAATTTATAACAATATTTATTTTTTAATCATCCAATCACGTGGTTATTTATAATTGTTCTTACTTAATTATTTGCCATTTTTTCTATGTTTTCTATCCATTTACTTAATGTGTTACATGTTTCAATTTATCTTCGTCATGTCGTTAATTAAATCATAATTACAAACATTAATTCCTCCATTTCCAATACAACAACACAACAGGTGCTAAACAAACATGTTACTATGTTACGGGCTTACATGTTAGTCTTCGAAACGAGGATAGCTCGTCATTCTGAGCCCGATGTCAAGGATTTGACGCGAGAGAAAAAGGTGCATCCTCCCCATCCTTTAATTATGATTAGATGTAAATATTTTTTATTCGTTTCTGCCTGCTCGATTCTCGTAAAATTGTAGTGTTATCTTACATCTTCTGGGTGGTGTGAAAGCTAAAATAATAATAAAAATTAAGTTTACATCCTTTTGAGACGGAGGTAGTTGCAAGGGCGAACGGGAACAAGTAAGTACTCGACTAAGATACCATCCCGGTATTCAACTGGAGTAATTTATTTTAATTCGACCGAACGGGTCGAGTATCGAACTCGGGTTCCCCTGAAAATGAGTCTCCCCTGGTGTTTATTATCCTATGAATTAAAGTTAACGTGTGTTAGAAATAAAATATGGAGCTGGAGTGACAACCCCCCTCCCCCCTCCTTATTTCACACAAGCTTGGATTCCACACAGCACCCCAGCGGTCAGTGCACTAAGAAAAAGTCCAATTCAACACCTGGTGCAGCGCGACTGGGCGTATGCGAGAGTTAAGATTACGACTGTACGTGTTTCTTGTTTACTTCTTTAATGGGACTCGTGACCACTTCTGTAAGTAATGTTTCGTCTTTATAGGTTTTTAATGCGTCTGTCAGTTTCGCCTGAGTTTGGGATATTTCGGGCTCTGTGTGTGTTCGTGTGTGTATGTGTTTCACGTATGAACAAATAGAGAATGTAGCATTTTTTTTATTTCTTAGTTTCCCTGTATCAGAAATAATCTTCGGTTTCACCGGAATTAAGAAAAAAAATTTTACATTTAATTTTTTATACGAAAAAAACCAAGTTGGAGTTCGAGCCGGAATTTTTATACAAAAACATGTACATAGAATTAATTTTCTACATTCGAAAGTGATAAACATGATTTTAAAATTTCATGGCATTCGTAATGCACTGGCTGCAATAGCTCTAATTTTTTCGCCCTTGTGAAGTGTATTCCTTATATGTCTTGACAATGGTGAAGGGTGGTGAATGAGAGCTGTATGCGCTTGTCTTTGCTGGAATTTGTAGTGCGGTATATATGTGAATGATTGTTTGAGATCTCAGGAATAAAACTATGTTTTAGTTCACGTATTTGATAAACAGTGAATACTATTCAAACCAGATGGATTAGAGGCCACGCATACACACACATGTTCTGACGTCACTTTTACTTCTGCTAAAGTCACGTAGCATTGCGGAAGGACTCTGGAGGGGGAGGACGTTTTTTTTTTACCGTGGATCAGATATATCTTTTAACGGTGTGAGCGCACATAAATGTATGAAAATGCAGAAACTGTTTTTTATGATTTTGCACCTGTGGTGGGTGTACTGTTAGGCTAGCGTCTGTTCAAGGTATATGATTTTTTCCCACTCAAAACTTACTATACGTTCATTATTTTCATTTATAAAGAATTTTATATCCGGACAATGGGAGCCAGAAATATCGTTGCACGTGGAGTAACTATATGAATATTTTTTCCGGCTCTCTAAATTTCCGAACGTACTGATTTAAACCTTGGGAGGAAAGGTTTTCTAATGATGAGCCTCTATTCTTCAGTGAACAGGAATGCATGGGATTTTTCATGTGCATATTGCATATCGTGAGGGGAAGCAAAGTAGTTTTAACTCTGTTTTTTGTTTCTTTTTAGCCACGAATACTATATGGAAAACTACATAACGTATTCGTACAAGAAACAATTTTTTTAACGAAATGTTTAGAGGGGTAGGGGCACTCGGTTATAGGTTTTTCGTTAATATTTTCCCCGAAATACGCTCTTTGTATGCTTCTTTCTCGTGACGTATATTTAGAGTATGAGATTTTTTCAGTATATTCTATATCTTGCCTTTCGATTAGAATACCTTTCTTTCGTTGAATGGGGGTAAGTTATGCAATGCTGTATTTGAACAGTACATTAAATATCATTGGTAATGTGTTTATATGGAGAGCCAAAAACTATGTTTTCCCCCCATTCAGTTTGTGGGAATATCCTTGGAACACCCACATTAATTGTGGAGGCATAGGTCTTTAGAATGTGATGGAATGCACTTTGGGCATCCACAAAACCATTGAAATTAACAAACCCAGACCCTGTCACGATTCTTGGTCGTGATGGTTGCTAGCACGATGGTGGATGATCATCCTGAAACCTTTTTTTTGTGGGAATTACAATCATACAGTGCAGAAAAGGAGACTGTACACGAAGAATTTTGGCAGGTGAAGGTCCTACAGCTACCCAGGTTTTTGCATACCTCTGGAAATTATCGCACCTAGCAAATGCCGTGCCACATTTTACACACTTATAAATCACTCGATCTGCGTTATTTGAACATACATACTTTTCGTGTCTTCCAACACATTTAGTGAATGCATATGAAGTGTCACAGTAGCGTCACGTGTATTGAGGTAACGTTTATGCAAATTAATTAGGTGGAAAATGTATTTTAAAAAAACGAAGTTCTAGTTACGTATTTTATGAGGTTACATTCCTCCAGAGACTAGCTGGCCCGAACCGATATCCAAAATTTCAGTAAATTTGTAATTTCGCGGGAAAATTTATGCGTATTACCCGTACGCTTGATAATATCCTGTGAACTGATGGAATTAAATATCTACAATTACCTGTCAGAATGCTAAAAGACGAGGGGTGAGAGAGCGCTCTGTCACCTCTGGCATCGGACTAGAAACTGTGCCGAAGGTCAACACTTTCCCCGTTATATACGTACCTTACACTAGCATGCTCTGGCGGACAATACTGAAAACAAGAGCGGTAGTGGTAAGGGATTAAGCGTGGGTGAATAATTGGTCGGACTAAACTGTTTGTGGTGAAGGGAAACAGAGGAAATACTTAATTTCAATGGTAATTTAATTAGCTATAAAGTGACAAATGGTTTTTAATCGGTCTTCATTAAATTTTTAATACAAAAATTATCGATTTAATAAATTATGCAATTATGTATACCAAATATTGGAAAAATATTATACCATAAATACGAAGAAAAATTACACGTTTTTGTATGTCTATGAAACAAATGTGAGTGCCGACAGGTCACATTGCGTCAGAATTGTCAGAATGAGCGGGTGCAGTTAGCTCACTTGGCAGTGAAATCGAGAAATTAATGCAACATTTGTGTTAAAAATAGAATTTAATATGGAAGGCGCCAATAACACCACTTATACTTTAAAAACATAAACAAACACGGCTGTGGCTAAACAGGCAGGTCGTCTGGTGACGCAATGTTATTAATACACTAGCGCCACATAAGTGTTGAAAATATAAACAAATGACAAACGAAAAAACCAATATGGCAGAATGAGTATTGGAAAGGGGTGGTCGGGATGGAGATCTGCCGACTAATGGTCGAACGAAGGTGAGTAATTGGTGATGGCGGTGGGGCAATTAGCCAATGAGAAACATTATCAGAGGAATTAAATATATAGGAAGGGTTTGGTGGGGTGGGACAATTAGCAAATGATAAACATTGGCGGAGCAATTAAATATATTGGAAGGGGGAGTGGATGGGGTCAGTCGTCTGCTGGGCGTGGTGCTGGGGGGAACTCCAGCAATGTATAAACAAATGACAAACGAAAAAATTCAATGTGGCGTCCTCCAGCAATGTATAAACAAATTACAAACGAAAACTAAGATGGTGTCGCCCAGCAACGTATAAACAAATGGAAAACAAAAACCCAAGAAGACTAAACACGATAGAACCAGTATTGGTATGGGGTGATGGTGAGAGGTACCTTTGAAGCTTTTTAAAATAAATATTTTAATAACACATGTTTTTATTTTTTATTTTTAATAACACGTTTTTAAATATTTAATTTTTAATAATACATTTTTTTATAATTGTTAATGATTTTAAATTTTTTTTATAATTTTTGGGGTTTTTATGGTTTTTAGAGTGGTCATGGTAAAAGGTCACGAGAGTCAATGTCAAAGGTCAAGGTTAAGGCCACCTGGATCCAATATGGTCGCCGTAAGGCCGGAATGACAGAGCACGAAGAGATCCGACTCTCCGGTCCCATGTCGCGATGTGCCGATGTCCCCCAAATCCCTCTATAATTTTCGACATTGCTCTACTCGAGATATCTACCTCAGCATCTGACGCGCAATGAACCTCATTGATTTGCCACTAGGTGAACATACTTCTTCGTTTAGGTGGTGAAGTTGGCACGTTGAGCACCTCTTGTCCTCCTTGATTGCCGCCCTGCCAAGATATATCCTGCTAATATTATAAATGCGAAAGGCTGTGTATTGCTGTGTGTGTGTATGTTTGTTACCACTCAGCTCCATAATGGCTAAAGTATTTTGATGAAATTTGGTATGTAGGTACTTTAGGCCCTGGAACAGTACATTAAATACTTTTTATACCGGAAAATTGCATGGTTCCTGTGAAATAACAACAAAACGTAATTCTGCAGCGGCTGGGAACATGAACGAAACACTTTTTTCCTCTGGTGTCAGAGTTTATCAGGCCGCCCAAGTACCTCTGAAATGGCTTAACAGTTGCTATCAATCCATAAGGGGGGAGGATTATACGGTCACTCCTGTGGGAGGAAGAAGGCTGGGCACTTGAGGCGGTGTGGCAGTACTATGCTNCTTTAGGCCCTGGAACAGTACATTAAATACTTTTTATACCGGAAAATTGCATGGTTCCTGTGAAATAACAACAAAATTTAATTCTGCAGCGGCTGGGAACATGAACGAAATACTTTTTTCCTCTGGTGTCAGAGTTTATCAGGCCGCCCAAGTACCTCTGAAATGGCTCAACAGTTGCTATCAATCCATAAGGGGGGAGGATTATACGGTCACTCCTGTGGGAGGAAGAAGGCTGGGCACTTGAGGCGGTATGGCAGTACTATGCTATAGTAACCTAGCCCAGTCTCCGTACCGACTTCCGGAAAGGTTGGTTGATGCGTCTCTTANGTGGCAGTACTATGCTATAGTAACCTAGCCCAGTCTCCGTACCGACTTCCGGAAAGGTTGGTTGATGCGTCTCTTACAGCCTCTCAACATCCATGGCAACCCAAGGATTCTTGCGCCACCCCTGTTTAAACGAATTGGGCGCTGCCGCCCGTACCCTATGGGAATCAGCTTCCTAGCGGCTGTATAGGGGTACCTGCCGTGATGGCTTAGGCCGATAGTTATACCTAGGCCCAACCACTTGGCGGGGTGTTGGACCTCAACCGTAAGTCCGGTGACCCCGGGTTTTGTCCTTAAAGGGAGTGAAGAAATTCTAGGATGGTAAAGTACGCGTGTCTGACGTCAGCGGGTCCTAGCTTTATGGGCGGCGTGGCGAGTAACGGCGCTCGGTGAAGAAAAACCAGGGTATAAAACCGGACTAGGATAACGGTACCTACAAACTTTCAGAGGGACCCCGCGTCTCCCCGCCCGTGGGTGGGGCCCTGGTGGTCAGGCATTGGAAAACCCACGAGTGCCATGGAAAATAAGAGGTAGCACGGGATGATCTGTTTGGCCCATACGGAGGTTTTCTCTGTTGTACGGATCAGGTGAGGTTGGGCTCGTGCTGGCAGTGGTTGACTCCGCATGCTGGAGGAGGCTCGGAGAGAATCCCCCTCATATTGAAGAGCCGGGCGGTGAGCGGGGCACTGCTCCGGGGGCGTTCCCGAGATGACGTCAGGGGTGTGGGTAGTGCTACGGCCAGACCACACGCTTGGTAAACTGAGTGCTAGGATATCAGGCCTTGTGGTAGGACATGCTCGGTGTGATCTGATAAATCAGATCGGGGCTACGCTCGGTGCGGCCTGATGAAAAGTTCAGAGCTACGGATTTGGTAAATTTCGGTAAGAGCTGGTCATGTCCCTGTTGAGGGGGCGTGATCCCTCTTCCCCGCCTACTGGGAGGCCGGGGTGCGGAATGGCCGTAATGGCTAAGAGCGCCCCGTTAACAAATAAAAGCATGGCTTCGGCTGTGTTATATTTATATATATCAATTGATAACAACCGAGACAGAATATTTAACGGGCCCTCCGAAGTCCGGAAGCACTCAGATGTTATGACACTAAACGGTCACCCATCCAAATGTGTGCCGCTGGGAACGCTGCTTAATTTTGGTGATCGATTAAGATCCCTCAGCCAAGCTCAGAAAGTACTTCCTAGGTACACTTATTTCTAAAGCTACAACTTGATGAAACTCACGTTTTGATTTTCATACATCGACGCTGGAAAGCGGATATGTGGTAACTACGCGATAGTTGCACAGATACACTCCAAAATCATGGCTATAGGAATGTAGCAAGCTATTGGTAAGAGTTATGTCATGAACACTATATAAATGGGGTTTATTTTTTTAACATTAATATTGTATGGTATAATTTCAATATAAACGTGATTGAATATGCGCCGGAGAAGCTATACAAATATACCAAAATATTCATTTAAATTAAATTATAAAGATCTAACCAACCACATTCTGAGTAAAGTCTAATTGGAGAGTCCTCACATTGTTTATGAATCCGGGGGCTGATTAAGAAGAAGACAATCGACGGCCGCTAACACCCATTTTCAGTGGCCTTCTCGTTCCAATGGCCCAACGACAAAAGAACACCGCCCGCGGGTTACACTGCCCTATATAGGCTGCGTTGTCCCCGTTTACTGGCTGGTGGAGNAACGACAAAAGAACACCGCCCGCGGGTTACACTGCCCTATATAGGCTGCGTTGTCCCCGTTTACTGGCTGGTGGAGAGAACCTCTGTGGTTTGCTATTTCATAATTAGTTTCAGCAATCATAGTCCTGGATAAATTAGTGAAGGTGTAGTCAGGCAGGCCGCTCAGTTAAGGCCTGATGACAACTCGTAACAACTCTGTATATAACACTATACGGGAAACGAGTTGCAAGGATTTTCTACTTGGATTTTGAGCAAATGTACTNGTAACAACTCTGTATATAACACTATACGGGAAACGAGTTGCAAGGATTTTCTACTTGGATTTTGAGCAAATGTACTATTTACACAAATGGTAGCTTTGTAATCGCTTACTCGCCTACATGACATTTGAACTGCCTTGAAGCGTGATCGCAATAAGGTTTTTTGAAGAAACCATCTAACATGACCCCCAATATGTTTACCTACGAAATGATGAGTTGCGAGAGTCTGGTCTGCGCTTTAGGGGAACATTCCCCGCCAAACTAGATTCTTGTTTTTTTTTTTTTAAGTTATACATCTTTTGGGGCATTGAGGGTAAAAGTTTAGTGTGCAACGGAAGTTGCGTGCGCACAGTGTAACAAAATTCAACAGTGAACGTGGTAGGAGTATAATCCTACGCGCATGCGCGTATAGTTGCGCGCCCANCGGGATGATCTGTTTGGCCCATACGGAGGTTTTCTCTGTTGTACGGATCAGGTGAGGTTGGGCTCGTGCTGGCAGTAGTTGACTCCGCATGCTGGAGGAGGCGCGGAGAGAATCCCCCTCATATTGAAGAGCCGGGCGGTGAGCAGGGCACTGCTCCGGGGGCGTTCCCGAGATGACGTCAGGGGTGTGGGTAGTGCTACGGCCAGACCACACGCTTGGTAAACTGAGTGCTAGGATATCAGGCCTTGTGGTAGGACATGCTCGGTGTGATCTGATAAATCAGATCGGGGCTACGCTCGGTGCGGCCTGATGAAAAGTTCAGAGCTACGGATTTGGTAAATTTCGGTAAGAGCTGGTCATGTCCCTGTTGAGGGGGCGTGATCCCTCTTCCCCGCCTACTGGGAGGCCGGGGTGCGGAATGGCCGTAATGGCTAAGAGCGCCCCGTTTACAAATAAAAGCATGGCTTCGGCTGTGTTATATTTATATATATGAATTGATAACAACCGAGACAGAATATTTAACGGGCCCTCCGAAGCCCGGAAGCACTCAGATGTTATGACACTAAACGGTCACCCATCCAAATGTGTGCCGCTGGGAACGCTGCTTAATTTTGGTGATCGATTAAGATCCCTCAGCCAAGCTCAGAAAGTACTTCCTAGGTGCACTTATTTCTAAACCTACAACTTGATGAAACTCACGTTTTGATTTTCATACATCGACGCTGGAAAGCGGATATGTGGTAACTACGCGATAGTTGCACAGATACACTCCAAAATCATTACCCTACTTCTTGGCTATCGTGTAAAAAATATTTCGTTTCTTTTGGGTTGCCATTATCAGTTAAAAACATAGGCCAACAAAATTTAATTTTGTAATTATGTTTTCAGATAAATGAATTGTCTTTTCCCAGTGTATATATTAGTGTATCACTGTTAAACTCAACTGTAACCTGGCGAACCCGGGCCGGTTCGCTAGTTGGCACATAAGCTGCGAATGGTGTCGAAGGTTTGAGTTTTGTCGTCTTCAGGAATCACCGATAAGCGTCGGGAAGAAGGCCATTAGAACATTGCAATGAGATGTAATGAATGTACCTCACACTTCAGCCAAATAGGCTTGTGCTCTGTTTATCAGTGTTTTAATTTACTGAAAATAAAATAGATGTTTAAAATACCAACAGGCTGTATTTATATTTACATACTAAAGAAGGCTTAAATCAGCACGAAATCAATAATCCTGGTATGGCTTGTGAGATCGAGCCTGAAGGTGGAAATATATCGTCCCTCCTGCTACGTAACAAATATAGATTGGTGTGTTACCTCAATATCACTGGTAAGTGGTGTGCAATGGGATTTTAATTTGTATAACCACAACAACACCAGCTGAAGGGTCTGCTCCATTTCCGTTTCCAGGGCGTCTCGAATTTTTTACAAGAGCCCGAATATGAACAGCAACTCAGCAACCACTTCATCAGTATAAACCTCAAGTTTGTCTGAAACACCCATATCATACAGAATCTGACTTATAGCGTCTATCTGCGAGTGTACTGACCCAATCATTGCGTACTTGCTGTTCCATCGTGTTTCCTCATCTTAAAGAACAGTCCAGGCAAGTAGATTTATTATTTGGAGTCAGGTGCAAGTGAACAGGCATGTAGGAGCCAGGAGCCGGTAGACCTTCATTTTGTGACATCACCAACCGCTATATTGGATAAAGGTGACCTTTGATCCTTGACCTTTGATCTTGACCTTTTTCCTGTACCCATGATCTCGGATGACCTTGAACCCAAAAAATCCCGAAAAATGCCAGAAAAATCACAAAATCCTTTATAAAATAATTTCAACCATAAAAATATTGAAAAAATATTTTAAAATAGAAAAAATTATAAAATGATGTTTATGTAGGAGGACCAGGGTTCGATTACAGGTGAATCGACAAAGCTCCCGACCAACCCGCTCTCGCAAGGTCGGCCAGTGTCCATCTCTTCAACCATGTTAGATGTTGATGAGCTTGACCTTGACCATCGACCTTAACCTTGAACGACCTTGAGACCAAAATATTGCAGAAAAACCAAAAAAAATAACAAATTCTGACATTTTTTTTAAAAATGGGGTAAAATTGCATCGATGACTCCAACCGCCTTGTTGGATGCTAGTAATATTGACCCCAATAAACGTTTAAATAAAAAAAATTCAAAAATGGAATAAATCGAATAAATTCCTACAAATCGGCTAGCATACTATATGACTGTCTACGAACCCCATAATTTATGTCGGTGACCTAGACCATTACCTTTGACCTTGACCTTCAATGGCTTGGAACCTAAAATAATCGCAAAATTGCTTTAAAAATCCCCCAAAACATTATAAACTCCTAACAATTATTGAGTACATAACAAAACTTTTATTTTTAAAATAGGAAAAAATGAATTTTTTAATGTTTAGTTAAGAGGGGTTGGGGGGATGAAACTGACCAGCCACAATGATATGACATCACCAAACCACCATATTGAATCCAAACAACATTGACTTTGGCCTGTGACCTTAATTTTAAAACTGTGTCCATGACCTTGAATAACTTTAAATCCCCGAAAAATAATACAATTATTGAAATATTACAAAAAAATTAAGAAATATATAAAAAAAAAACTTATATTTCCGGAGGTCCCCTCAGCGCCATGTCCAGCAGACGACTGACCTTCGCCAATGTTTCTCGTTGATTAATTACTTGTGTTTACTGTGCCACCCAACAGTGCTTTTATTTGTTGATTATTCACGCTCGTTAGACCCGCCGCCAATATTCCTCATTGTTTTAATATTCCACTCCCTTTCCACCATAACTGTGCTCATCATGTCGAATGCACTCCACACACCATATTTATTATTTTTCGTTTGTCATTTTTTTACTTTTTCTTCTCCTAGGGGACGCTGGTGTATTAATGATCGATTTCGCCACCAGAGGAGCTGTCGATTTAGCCGCCAAGTCAGTTGTTGACCTTGTCCTTACCCAATAAAATTAAACTCGAAAAAAACGAAATAAAGCTCAGTCCATACAATTGTCAATTACTAGCTGGTCACAACAAGGACCCATACCGACTAACCATACTAGCCAACTACTGACTCTGCCAAAGACTAACTCCACCCAAGACTAGTTCCTGGCGATATTGACTCAGCACAAGACTAGCTCCTGACAAGACCAGTTCCTGCAAAACTGACTAGAATAACCGAGAACACAAATCTGCCATACCACCCACGTATGCAAAAGATGGACAATATCGAAAAAAAGCCTCTAATAAGAGTTTCGTAGCTACCCTGTTCGCTCAAAATCAACGCGAAATTATTGCAAAACTTTTCTTCTACAGTTGACCATAACAAAGGGTCGTCCTAACTTACCTAGCCAACTGACCAGGATAACCAACTAGTTGCAAAACATTCTTCAAAATGATTCCCCTTATTTAATTCGTTCGCCAAAAAGAACTCATCCATTTTAAACGACCCGAGTATGACATAATTCTTCAGATCAAACCATAGCACTCCTCATGCGCATGCTCACATAAATGTTATCTAAAACAGACTCACGCAATCGACTGTTTCAACCACTGAATTGATAATGCTTTTAGAGAAGCAGAAGAGACTATATAAAATTTTACACATATTAATATATATATATATACTAAATTTAATTTATTAACTTGTTGTACAGGATGATTCACAGCACCCATAATACCCCTTTTTCTCGGAAACAACAAGACTGCAGGGGTTCACGAAAAAAGTGTTATAACTAAACCCTATATGAAGCATCGATAAGTAGTAATCCCATTCCCCCGAACATACCGGAGGTAGGGGTATCGTGGGTGACCTTTGAAATTACAAATTAGAATATAGGGTCGAATAAGGTATCGTTTGATATATCTTCTAAAAAGAAACAACATTTACGTGGACACCTTTGTTCTGACATGCATAGTTTACGCACAATAAAGCGAATCATTTAAGCATATGGTTTGTGATGTGCTTAGTTTACGCACAATAAAGCGAATCATTTAAGCATATGGTTTGTGATGTGCTTAGTTTACGCACAATGAAATGTAGTCGGAAATTTGGTTTTCTTACTTCTATCGAAAGTAAATCAACGAAACATGTTTTTCTGGTGTGCATTCCTGGTTTACATACAATCAAAAGGACCTCGGGTGTACTGCAAACACCGGTATGGTGTGAGAGAGCTACTGTGAAATGGGAAATTGTATCACTCATTCGCACACATCACTCTTCCTTAGTATTCGAAATTACGACCATCCTGTATCAGACACGACTTCGCTCACCTTCTTACATTCGCGGTTGCTGGGCAGACCTAGAGAATGTCGTGGCCAAGCTACAGAACCCATCCGTCCAATTCACCACCTGAGGAATAACATGTCAGCAACTTGCCGAGCACTGTGTGAAAAGTGAGCAGGACAGCCATTCTGTTAAAGCCACAGTATTAATCGCAGAGCGAGAGGGACATCTTTGATCAGCTGATAAAAAATATTCTCTAGGAAGCCTGCATAAGCTGCACCATTCCATTGCCGTTCAAAAAAATATGGTCATAAGACACGATGACCAGGAAGGCCACGCTAAGTATTATGGCGCCACACATGTGTTTATCCACTTGACGTAGCCAATGTGGGTTGACTGCAGACCAGTTATGGGCATTTTGTATGTTAACATCACCATTATTTTTGAATGCGGCCTCATCAGTCCACAAAATGCTGCGATGGAAAGTACGGTCCTCTCTTAGGTACCAATTGCAGAAATCAATGCACTTAGGAAAGTCATTATTCCCAAGTTCTTGGTGCAGCTGTACATAGTACGGATGTAAACGATTATCCGGAAGGATTCTCCACATTGTACTTTGAGATAAAATTGAGTAGCAGGCAAACCTCCGTGTAGCATCAGGAGGATTAACTACCACGGCAGCACGTACATAAATAGCCATCTCGACTCTCGCAGGTCGTCTGATGCGACGACGTTTGTTGCGTGTCGGTCGCAGTAACTCCTTTGTGCTCACACGACATGTAAGACGCTGGAAGACACTCTACGGTTGACGGACACGCTGCGGGTATCTCTCTGCCTACAACTCTGCAGTTCCAGCCGCTCATATATGGCCTGATAACAAGCCGTATCATCTCCAATTTTCACTGGAGACATGCCCTCACACCGTCCTAGATTCGGTGTGGATTATTTAGATGATTGTTAGTGTTGGGGTTCATCTTGTGGCAGTAAGAATGTGGATCGCGCTGAAGTCCTCTTCGCTACGATAGGAAAATATTATTAAAATAATTATAGTAGACGGAGAAACTAGGTATAAGGAACGGCCAACTGCTCTTGTTTTGCATTTCTCAGTAAAGGATGAGCCGTACAAACGCTGTTCTGTGTGTCTGCAGTTGCCATGCGGGCCTTGAACTTAATTCCGCTGGGTGTTCTAAGTGTCTCCCACGAGAGCGCGGCAGAATCTCCGCGGGCGGTTCACGAACGCGTCAGCCATTCTTGAGGATGTCAGTCCCTAAGTACTGCGTGGCGTGAATGGTTTATTACATTCATTGCCGTAAAGAATAAAGGAAATAAATATAAATTATTAATTCTTATAATGAAAATAGAAAAAAAAATTTTCAAGTGAAAGGAATTGAAATTTGGTAATCTAGCCCAGGTGCATTAATTGTTTTGTTTATGTTTGCACATAGAACTGCAATACCAGGAAATAAGTTACTTGTTAGTACAATGCAAAAGTAGTAATGTAATAATATTACATTTTGAGTGATACGTGACGTCATGGTGGTACGATATATAGGATGGCGTCGAAACAGAGTATTTTATTAAATTAATGATTAAAACTTGCATTATTTATGAAAATATAACAACGATGCAGCTGCTTTCAACTACATTTCAATACGTGAGTGTGTAATGGAAGGGATACTTAAAGTAACATAATATTATTAAATGTATTCTTGTATACACTAGTAGCTAAAGATAGCAAAACAATTGTTGAAGTTAATACATGTTATGTATTTTACAATAAACATGCGTCAATAGTAAGTAATTATATCTATAAAATGTGATTAATTTTACCAAATTTTATATTCTAGAAAAGTGAAATCTTAAATTACAGTGATAAGAGTATGATTACTTTTCTAAATAAATGGTTACATTTTTTATTACAACAATGCAATAAAGTATGTTTTATAAATTAGATGTCTCTATTTTCTGATGGCGACTTTAACAATGTATGAATTTATTCATAGAAGTTGTTATTTGAAAAGGTACATTTTCAAAAATTATATTTCTTTTATCATCGCTAACAATCGAATATAATTTTTATTTCTAAATCCTTTCGAATTATAAAATTGCTTAAATTCTTTTTCCTTCCAATACGTATTATAATTTGCAAATCTTTGATTTTAGAGGCCTCCTATTATTAAGATTTGTTTGTTTAAATAATTTTTTTTAAGCAAAGTTATGTAAGTTTTAGTGTTACCAGCAGGATGTAGTGTAAGTGGTGTATGTGAAATATTGGAAACGCTGGCTATCTGTATATTGTTAAAACTCGCGAGCTGGGTTACGTGGTAGTGCTGATGCTGTGGAATGAAAATGCGCGCCTTGACATTGCTTTGTGTGAAGTCAGGACAGGTGTCTTGCTGCCTCTGCTATCGCGGACATTGCTTGCGCCTCCCTCCGGAGGGACTTTGTTTGAGAGGGTGCGACGTCACTGCTGGTTACTGCTGAACATGAGCCGGTAGTACCTTTGTCCCAAAACTTACAATGGAATGTTTTAACCAAATTTATTTACAGCTTGTCTAAAAACCTTATTTCATATTTTAATTTAAATAAATAAGAGGGCCCTATTACTTCATGAGGAATGTGGTTATATGTAAAGTTAACTTGTGAATTTATCATGGTTTTATTACATTTATGGGTTTGTAATATTTCTGGGTGTGTCTGACCTTGGAAACTTGTGTGTCGAGACTTGAGTTAAAGTTCATTTATTTCTGAAGAGTCTTCATCAATTTAACTCTCAGGCAATAACATCATTATGCTAACTGATGCTACTGTTTAAAATCCATTTCTTAGGCAATGTCTATAAATGGGAACGGTTATAAAAGTAACTATTTGCATACTAATTTTTTCTCTGAAAATAATTTATTGCAGTTAGCTGTGTGCGAGGATAAAACATTTAATGAATAAAATGTTATTAAAGACGAGGGACATCAGCATACAGTATAAGTAAAACATTTTGACATTGATTATTCTAAATAGAAGTTAGTAGAGAGGAAGTGAACTCATAAATAATTAAGTAGGTACTAATTACAATAGTACTTCTACACAAAGGAGTAGCATGCGGGGGTTGCGGAAATCTGCACTCCATGATTTACCACCAGGGAGGTCAAAAAGAAAGTGTCGTCGTGGTATACTTCCGCTTTTTATAGCATAGAATGAACCCACAGCAAAAGTAAAAAACCTCACCAGATTCCCCCCCCCNTAAACTCTTTCAAGGCCCGGGAAAAGTGTCCCGCGTCTTTAACGCGAAACGAAAGGTTTGCCCCCCTGGGTAAGAACTTCTAAAAATTGGACGAATGGGGGTAAACCATGAGCGGACAGTCACAGTCGAAGTGGGTGTGTTTCGGGCACTTTACACATTTCGTTAAATACCCTTGGCACTGCACACAATTATTCCTTCTGGATGTCGGCTTCAGCAGTCTGCGCATCAAACAAATGACTGGCACGACGTGTCTCTCGCGCGTCTGAAGGCCACGAGGATTGGCTGTGTCCTCAGATCACAGGACTATGTGAACCCAACGGAGTTCATTCTGTCCCGTGTCCGTATGTAAATGGGTCGTGGGAAGTACGCGATAATATGGGAGTATTATGAACTTAAAACTAGAACAGTTCAACTTAGGTTTAAAGTAGGCATGTGGAAATACAATTGCGTGGCGTGCGGCACTCGAGCCGCGAGGAAGTGCTGGCGAGGACTGAGTTGCTCGGCACGTTGCTACTGGGTCGCGTCGCCTGACACGTACTGCGATTTCTCGTCCTTCCATAGGTAAACTAATAACGGTTTAAGTCAGATTACTAAAATCTCGTAGTCAACGGGCGTTTCTTATTTATATGCATGTTCAATGGTGTACTGCACAAAAATTATTAAATTAGCTCGAGTTGAAAGTTAACTAAATGAAAATGCTCACGGGATTAATAATTACTATCACAACAATAGTTTCATTCCAAATAACAATATCCAGCACCCACAGGGGAGCAAAATTTTAATTTGGATTACTACAATTGGTTTGTTTGGGTAAATTGTGGGCAGTTTTATTTATTTGATCAGGGACGTACGAGGCTTAATGAACAAATTTCGATTAAAAATATATTTTGTTATTTAGGAATCAACTATTTACTTCGTAAGTAGAGTTATTGGGCTCTTAAAGTTAAATAATTATTTAAACGTAATTCGTTCGTTAATGTAGATATCATGACATTATTTTAAAGGTATTGCTTCTGTAAAACTGAAATTTTTTAAATAATAAAAGTAGACGTGGCTGAATTATTGTTACTACTCCTACGAAAATGTACTTCTGGAAAAANTGGATGAAGAGTAACTGATGCAAGGCTGAGAGAGGTTAGGGAGGACCCTAGCCTTCTCCATTTTTTTTTATATGATTTTTGGTTCATCATCATACCTTATCATGGCTATAGGAATGTAGCAAGCTATTGGTAAGAGTTATGTCATGAACACTAAATAAATAGGGTTTATTTTTTTAACATTAATATTGTATGGTGTAATTTCAATATAAACGTGATTGAATATGCGCCGGAGAAGCTATACAAATATACCAAAATATTCATTTAAATTAAATTATAAAGATCTAACCAACCACATTCTGAGTAAAGTCTAATTGGAGAGTCCTCACATTGTTTATGAATCCGGGGGCTGATTAAGAAGAAGACACTCGACGGCCGCTAACACCCATTTTCAGTGGCCTTCTCGTTCCAATGGCCCGACGACAAAAGAACACCGCCCGCGGGTTACACTGCCCTATATAGGCTGCGTTGTCCCCGTTTACTGGCTGGTGGAGAGAACCTCTGTGGTTTGCTATTTCATAATTAGTTTCAGCAATCATAGTCCTGGATAAATTAGTGAAGGTGTAGTCAGGCAGGCCGCTCAGTTAAGGCCTGATCACAACTCGTAACAACTCTGTATATAACACTATACGGGAAACGAGTTGCAAGGATTTTCTACTTGGATTTTGAGCAAATGTACTGTTTACACAAATGGTAGCTTTGTAATCGCTTACTCGCCTACATGACATTTGAACTGCCTTGAAGCGTGTTTGCAATAAGGTTTTTTGAAGAAACTATCTAACATGACCCCCAATATGTTTACCTACGAAACGATGAGTTGCGAGAGTCTGGTCTGCGCTTTAGGGGAACATTCCCCGCCAAACTAGATTCTTGTTTTTTTTTTAAGTTATACATCTTTTGTGGCATTGAGGGTAAAAGTTTAGTGTGCAACGGAAGTTGCGTGCGTACAGTGTAACAAAATTCAACAGTGAACGTGGTAGGAGTATAATCCTACGCGCATGCGCGTATAGTTGCGCGCCCACAGTATAACGAAATTCGACAGTATAAAGTTGGCCGTCAAACAAAATTAAATGTGCATATTTGTTATACTAACTAAGTTTACTCGTAAGAGGCCCAGGTTGTGAACGTGGTATTCGTGTGACCCAACGTGCATGTGCGTATCGTCTAGCTTTATACAAACGCAAGGGACACAACATAGCACGTGGTTATATTTAAAACCAATAGAAAATCAGTTCATTAAATAAACAAATTGTTAAACATTGAATTAATATTAGTAGATCATTGCAAATATATATATATATATATTCTTAATTAATGTAACTTACATTGTACCGTGAAAAATTTGTTGGTGACAAAAATTGTATAGTAAAATTTTGAAAGGGTTTTCAAGTATTCGAGGAAAAATTTTTTTAAGTATTATTTTATTAAGTTATACTTCTTTTGGCGCGTTGAGGGTAATTTAATTATGTTCTTTAATCAAACAATTATTAATTGTATTTAATGTCTTTCTTCAATCATTTTTCGGTTTTTCCTACTTGGGCTTTACATAAATTATTTCCATACGTAATATATTTTTATTTTATTCACGCCAAAGAAGTATAACTTCTAACGCGCGTACATAAGTACACGCCCCATAGTTAAGCTTATTTATACTATTAAAAAAGAAAATTCCGAAAGTATCCATATAACCAACTTACTATTGATCATATTCTGCAGGCCGGACAAGACAAGGGATCTATGAACACATAATTACGTCACGTCTTTAATTCTGCCAAAATTTGTCCAACTGAATATTATGACACAAATACGAGTTCTTAATTCATTCGTTTTGTCTCCCATACTGTGTTCTAATGTCAAGGATCTGGTCGGTTAAANTGTCTCCCATACTGTGTTCTAATGTCAAGGATCTGGTCGGTTAAAGAGTAACCTTCAAAATATTATTTTTTTTTTTTAATGAATATGCTAGAAAAACAAAGAAACCAATATTGTGGTGTAAGGTTCCCCTTAACAATGTTTTCTTGAGTGCCAGTAAGTGTNAGCTAGAAAAACAAAGAAACCAATATTGTGGTGTAAGGTTCCCCTTAACAATGTTTTCTTGAGTGCCAGTAAGTGTGAAATGAGGCGAAGCTGAAGATAGCGGTGAAATGAAATGGTGGGGGAAACTAGAGTACCCCGAGAAAACCCGCTCGCCACCGACAAAGCACACGTTTCCCACATGCGAAACTCCAGCTGACCTCACCGGGAATGGAATCCGGTTCGCCTTGGCGGTAGGTGAGTTGTCTGAATACCACTCCACCACGGCCCCTACAAGAGAGAAGAAAAATCGCACGGACGAGAACGGGATCATACTTTCCAGATATTACATATTACTATGAACATTACTTTGTAACTCTCGAATATCTTAAAAAAATTGATTTTACACATAGCTGTATTTAAAATACATACTTATCCGATAATAACTAATTTATCATTGAAGCATGTTTTAAACTCTTCAACAGCCTATCCGTGAATAAAATGGTAGTNTATCCGATAATAACTAATTTATCATTGAAGCATGTTTTAAACTCTTCAACAGCCTATCCGTGAATAAAATGGTAGTTTCGTCGCTTTACGTTCCACATGTACACGTAACACGACGATAATACTGCACGCCATTTGAGAGCCTTGCGCGTAGTGGCGATGGCGCACTTGATGCACGTGTCGTTATTACCCTTATAACTCCCGCGCTTCCTAACCTCAAACAAAAGCATAGCTCCAGGTAGGTGACAGCCAGAATGCTAGACTTTAACTTTTCTTGTAACAGTGTTGAAATTATGCGCCTAAAAGTGTGAGATGGGGAGGAAATAAGGAAAAGACAGATCAGTTAACATAAATTACTTCCTTCGTGGCACGACGGCCACGTGCAAAGGAGCGTTTATACATATAATCTAAGTTGCGTCAGGCGAGTATACGAACTCCAATACCGTGAAGAATCATGCTTAAAGTTTCGTCTAATTGGTCTCCTTAAAAGATTATTATTTATTTATTTATTTATTTTTAAATATCTGGTGAGACCCCATATCCCACCACGCTAGTGTGAGCTCATTTGCAGTTCTCTGAGCCCTCGGACATGCTTTAAGTAGTAATGTCGGCATGGGCATGAGATGCGTCTCAGGGCAAATATTTACGGCTTAGATCGTGTTTGATATGTTAAAAAGGGACGCATGCATCGTGATCGAGCAGGGTTGACTGGTGCCATGGTTGCAATTTCAGCTACGAACACGCACAGAAAGAGGATGTGGCAGGACATAGCACACCAACTTAAAGCGGAGAGAGCGCTGGGGAAATTTGTGGGACAGTCGCGAACGTTAAAATATAAAGCCCTTTTCTAGATAGGGTCAGAAGAAAGTAGGATTGTAAGTTAGTTTGTTAAGATAGACTTTTATGTGTTTGATACATGGAATGAGGAAAGGCGCAGGATTGTAGCTTGGGTCACGCTATGTGGTGGTGGCGGGAGACAGAACGGAACCTCCTACCCCTCAGCATCGTTCCGGCCGTTTCATCCTTTATATTTAACGGAGGTACTGCCGCAAATGGGGGTTTGGAGAATCAGGTGCCGACAACTTNTACTGCCGCAAATGGGGGTTTGGAGAATCAGGTGCCGACAACTTGTTGAAGTACTCGGCCCACAGGTGCGTGAAGAAGCAGAGAAATTGACGTCGTTCGGTGTGTTGTGAAACTTGGCTAAGAAAATGAGATCGTTTAGTTTTAATTTAGGCATCTGCCAGGGGACTGCTGCCNCGGTGTGTTGTGAAACTTGGCTAAGAAAATGAGATCGTTTAGTTTTAATTTAGGCATCTGCCAGGGGACTGCTGCCACTGGGGAATTCGTATGAGTGAAGTTCACGAGATTGTGTAATCAGGCGCGAAGAAAGTACGACTTGGGGTTTTTGGGAAGAAAGGCAGGAAGTCGACAAGAAATCTTATGAAATATTTAAGACGAGATCGTGATGAGCTGCCTCAAGTGAGCGAACAAATTTTTATTTACTACCATATTAAAGTTTTATTTATTAGAATGAGTTAAGTTGTAAGCCCGGCACTATTGATCATAACCATGGTTGTGGCACATTATTGTAGTGTTGAGGACAACAGGGTAAATTGGACACCCTAAGGTAAAATTATGTTATACTGTAACTAAAAAGAAAAGAAAAAATCACCTTCCGTGCAATATAGTTATAATTAAACCAACATAAGATAAAACATTTAATTTTGTAATAATTGCAAAATATTATTTTTCATTTAATTTCAAAATGAAGTATACGAAATGGCCACTTTGTCCTACCCTATCGGGTAAAGTGGCTAATGGCCCGCCCTGACTACTTTACCCTACTCTCCTTTATATTTTAACACTATTAATTTTTATAAACACCTATCCGTCCGAGTTCCTTTTTTATTTGACGGCCTCGTACGATTCGTACGGCCAGTTGCCTAATATGTACAATCTGTATTCTCGAACGTTTCAATCTGCACAGCTACTTTTATAAAATGTAATATTTTATTTGTATTTTATGCTATAAACAAGTTAGATTTTTAAAAACAAATTATATTCTAGTGGTTATTTACAGGCACTGCTTTGTCAGACAGATCGTAATAGAAATATAAATTTTATGGAATAATTTATAATAGGCACTTAATATTTTGCAATCTCATTCTTTAGTATGGAGTACAATATTTAATAATAATTATGAACATTACTTTACAAACTGCGTAATTTTATTTTGTAGTGGATAATAACCCCAATTACACGCATTAATAAGCTACAAATACAGTTTTTTTATTCCAAACTTGTCATATATTTTAGTAAACCAGTAGTCTAATTAATATTTTTGGTTTGTTTTTTAATTTTTTCGTTAATTGTTTTATATTTGTTAGTATTTAAGAATTTTTCCTTTTCGGCGCTCTAAGTATAAATGTACGGAACGCGCTGTGAGTTCATGATGCAAATTTATTCCGATACTTGCATGTATAATATCAAATCGGCATTTAAAGTTTTATACATTAAGTATTGAGATCAGATAACATTACGTTACCCTTCGTTTTTGAGAAGAATGTTGAGTCATACTCATTAATTAAAACGGGAGTTTGAAGAGTGAATTTGGGGGCACGCAGCGCCCCCTACCCCCCCTTTCACAATAAGGGGGAGAGTGCTGGAACAGAGTTTGTGCACACCTTTGAACCTTCCTCTTTCGATCCACCCCACCCCCTCCTCAATCAAACACCCCTGAGAGGAAATGTGGCGACCGGAGGGGTATGTTTTAAAAAAATTTTGCTTCTGTATACCACCGTTTTTGGTGGATTTCGCCAGGATTTGAGGGTGAACTGTCTCTTCTTTGGACCTTCTCTCGGCCGTTGGGTCAGTTTTGCCCTTTTGAAAAAATGTGTTTACCCCTGTGGGGAGAATGGAGTTTATGTTTTTCGGCTTTTGAAGCCACAGTTTTCGGCCGATTGTGGTGGAATTTGAGGGAGGGCTGTCGTCTTTGGACCTTTCCTCGGCCGTTGTGTCAGTTATGCCCTTTCAGAAATATGTCGGTACCCCTGGGTGGAGGGGGAATTTATGTTTTTCGGCTCTTGAAGCCACAGTTTTCGGCCGATTGCGATGGGATTTGAGGGTGGGTTGTTATCATTGAACTCTCTCTCGGCCGCGGGGTAAATTATGCCCTTATGGAAAATTTCGGTACCCCTGGGGAGGGGGCATTTATGTTTTTCCGCTCTTGAAGCCACAGTTTTTGGGCGATTGCGGTGGGATTTGAGAGAAAGCTGTTTTCTTTGGACCCTCCCTCGGCCGCAGGGTAAGTTATGCCCTTATGGAAAAATGTCGGTACCCCAACAGGACGGAAGGGGGAAATATGTTTTAAAGACCTGGGAGAAGCAGTTGTCGGCCTATGTCGATGGGATTTGAGAGAGGTACCATACTTAGGCCCTTTTCGATTAATGTCGGTACACCTGAGGGTGGTTGGGGGTTCTATAAGATTTTTGCCCCCTTGTTTCAACAGTTTTTATGTCTGATAGTTATGGGATTTTACGTAGGGAACTTAGTTGAGCCGTTTTGGATACTTGGGTTGCGCGATTGAAGCAGAGATGATATAGAACGTGATGGAGATCGCGTGTGTCAAAGAAAGGGGACATTTTTGGCGAGGCTACTTTTTAACCTCGGCTAATACAGAACGTTACAGAGATTATGCGTATCATTGTGCCCAGTGGTTTGGGGCGAAATTGCAACCACGACTCTCCCACGCCTCAATGGGACTTCTTTAATGCAGCCAGTATCAAATGTGGTCACATATGTGATGTTGCCGGTCCCAAGCACGGATAAATACAGAGGGGGTGTGTTTAAGGTGTAGGCATACATCTCAAGCACATCAATAGGTATGTGCTATATATGGTCGTGCTTTGTGTAGGGTGTGCCCATGGTGGTGGTCACCCTCCATGGTTCCAATAGAGACTTGCACATACGGGTGGCTTTGGTAATGATCCCCTACCAGCCTTGGCTGAATTTTACACAAGGAGGGTGCGTCTATGGTGAAGACCACCCTCCGAGGTTCAATACGGGCCTCATGCATAGGCGTGGCTGTGGTGCTGGCCTATGTCCATGTATACAATAAGTGTTAGATGTGTGGAGGCTGCATCTGTGGTTATGCACTACCTCCAAGGATTGTTGTCTCACATACATGTGGTCTGTTTGCAGTGTGTTCGAGATTACAGATGTTTTTATTTTTGTTACAGATGGTGCATAGTTCGGTGTGAACACTGAAAAGTGTGTTTTGTGAACTTTGACATTGTGAAATAGTAATTTGGGAAGTCGTGTGTGTGAACATTGACTCTGTGAATTCGTAATTTGGACATTCGTGTCATGATGCCAAAGGTTAGGAAGTGAAAAATTCCGGCTACCCGGTCACAAAAGGACAAAAAGCGCCTCTATAAGCATTCGTCAAGAGACAATGTGTCTCAGCAATCAGACAGTGTTTCCGGTGGATATGAGTCTGAAACATCTCAGGCATCAACATCTGTGCAGACGTCAACATCCATCCGAGGAGCGCGACCTCCAAAAATATTTCACGACAGCCAAGAGGCAGGGCCTTCCCATGCCCCTGATCCACCTGTTGTGCAAACAGGGGAAAGGCGAAAAAAGCGCTCGCCTGTGCGGATGTCAACACATATCCGAAGAGTGCGACCTCCAACAATATTTCACGACAGCCAAGTGGCAGGGTCTTCCCACGCCCCTGATCCATTTCTTGTGCAAACAAGGGAAAAGTGAAAAACACGCTCGCATGTATCCTTTAATACTGGACATTCACATGCGGCTATAGCACCCGTTGTGCCTACTGACACAAGCATCTTAACAGAGTCAATCCTGTTGGATGACGAAACAACCAGGGGTTTGCTGGGGCCCTTTTCCGAAAAAAAAAAGATGCACCTGTGCTCATCCTCCAAGATGAACAGGTGGCTCTTATAAGGGTGAGACAAAGAACATATCATTCACGGCACTACCATGCTGCCCATATAGATGGGCCAGTTGCTGTCGAGTTACACAGCATGGGCCAGATGGATAATGAGTGTAGGCATTGTGGCGCACTCTTTTTTGCAAGNCAGCATGGGCCAGATGGATAATGAGTGTAGGCATTGTGGCGCACTCTTTTTTGCAAGTGAAGGCATAAAACATCATGGCGTGTTCACCATGTATTTGATGAGGGGCAAGGTCGAGCTACCTCCTCTCGATGAGTGTCTTGCTGTCCTNGGTGAGACAAAGAACATATCATTCACGGCACTACCATGCTGCCCATAGAGATGGGCCAGTTGCTGTCGAGTTACACGGCATGGGCCAGATGGATAATGAGTGTAGGCATTGTGGCGCACTCTTTTTTGCAAGTGAAGGCATAAAACGTCATGGCGTGTTCACCATGTATTTGATGAGGGGCAAGGTCGAGCTACCTCCTCTCGATGAGTGTCTTGCTGTCCTNATCATGGCGTGTTCACCATGTATTTGATGAGGGGCAAGGTCGAGCTACCTCCTCTCGATGAGTGTCTTGCTGTCCTACGGGAACTTCTCATGAGAGTGCTAATTACAGACAGTTTATCAGGAACTGCAATGCAGCATTATCGTTTGCCTCATTCTGGGTAGAGGTTTCCGTTGAATCCCCTCGCTGATCTGTGTATACATTTCAAATTCAAGGACAAGTGCATCATCTCACCTCTAGGACTGCACGTCCAGTGGAGGGCACAGACCCTCTGTATAATCAACTTTACTTTATCGATGTGGATGCAACCAATGCTGCCCGGGTGCGTCAGCATAATCCTTGCCATCTTGGAATTTTGGAGACGCTGGAACATCTTCTTGGTGAGATCAATCCTTTGTCGAAGATCCACAAGTCGATGCACCAGGTGATGGTGTCGGAGGAAGAGGCAGGTATTTGAGGCAGGTCACCTAGACGATCAATCCGGGCCTTAAAAAGGATCCCAACATAATTATACGACCTTCCTGTTGCTATAAATGAGGTAGCAGCGATTTTTGTGGGTGACGTCCCACCCTTACGAAACGATATCAGGATTTATCCTAAATATAGGCCTGTGAAGGCAATAAGTCACCGCAATGCCTTGGCAGACCTGGTGACTTACCCTCTCCTGTTCCCACACAGAGAACATGGGTAAACCTGTGGCCTCAGCCACACCTTCATTGTGAGTACGACTCGCAACACAGTAACCTGCAATCAGTTATATGAATGTCGCATAATGCAGAGGCGCGGGTTTTCAACACTGCACCATTCTGGAAAACTGTTCCAACAGTTTGTCGTTGATCCTTACTGTAAGGCGGAAGCCTTGAGGATATGGTAAATAGGGCAGAACCAAGACAAGCTCAGAGTTGAGGAATATCTGGGTCTTCACGAGCATGTGCAGAGGAAAGCTGATGCTGCTCATGTCAGAATGGGCAAAGTTGTGATACTTCCTTCATCTTTCTATGGGTCGCAAAGACACATGTATCAATGCTATCACGACTCGGTAGCTATCATGTGCCACTTTGGCAGACCAGACATGTTGATTACTTTTACTTGCAATCTGAAGTGGCCCGAGATTGTGCTGTCGCTGGAGGNCACTTTGGCAGACCAGACATGTTGATTACTTTTACTTGCAATCTGAAGTGGCCCGAGATTGTGCTGTCGCTGGAGGGGTGCCAGCAGGCATGCCATCGTCCTCATGTTGTATGCAGAGATTTCAAATGTTAACCTCATACTTTAATGGATAACGTCCAAAAAAAGCAAGTGTTTGGCGAGGTGGATGCCTTCACTTATATAATTGAATTTCAGANACTTTAATGGATAACGTCCAAAAAAAGCAAGTGTTTGGCGAGGTGGATGCCTTCACTTATATAATTGAATTTCAGAAGCGGGGATTGCCCCAAGCTCACATCATGCTCATTTTGTCAAAAGGCGACAAGTTGGTGGTGCCAGAAATTGCCGATGCCACTGTCCGAGCTGAGATCCCGGACAGAGAGGTGGAACCTGAGCTATATGCATTGGTGAGAACCCACATGCTGCACACCAAGTGCGGGCCATCTGCACCCTGCCACAGGGATGGGGGTTACAGGTTCCACTTCCCGAAGGCTTTTCGGGTAGAGACTGCTCCACTACCGCNGCACCCTGCCACAGGGATGGGGGTTACAGGTTCCACTTCCCGAAGGCTTTTCGGGTAGAGACTGCTCCACTACCGCGACTTTGTCCAATACAGAAGACTATACAATGCCGCTTCTACTACCATCGGCACCAAGATGTACGACAACAGGCACGTCATGCCTTATAAACCATATCTGTTTTTGAAGTATCAGTGCCACACTAACGTTGAAGTGTGTTCCTCGCTTCAAGCGACAAATTACCTGTACAAATACATCCATAAAGGACACGACTCTGCAGTTATGCATGTCGGAGACATTGTCCATGAAGAGGTGCCATCTTACCTCGATTGCAGGTACATCAGTTCACCAGAAGCATGCTGGCGTTTGTTGTCATACAAAATGGCAGACAAGAACATAATTGTGTTCAGGCTCAACAATCATATTGAGAACAGGTAATCAGTTTTAATTGCTGGCTAATTGGAGAGGGTGTGTGACAAGCACACACACCTCACAGCATTCTTTATTTATAGCTCTGAGCACAAGTTGCATGAATATAGTGGTGGCAGTGAGTGTGGGGCAAGGCAGTGTTCACTACACCTGACATATGCCCAGTATCCATGCCACTTCTGTTGGCTCGAGAAGCAGCATATCTGGAAGGCAAGAGAGAGGGGTGGATTCAATACAATTTCTCGGATTCATCAAGTAAGCGCTCAGGCGAACGAGGAGCTTCTTTGCCTTAGGCTGCTTCTGAACAATGTGAGAGTTCCCACCGCCTTCGAGGGCCTCCGCACTCTGCGGCATACTGTTCATCCATCGTACAAGTTGGTATGTCTCGACCTGCTCCTGCTTGACACACACGACATGCACGAAGCTGCAAGGTGGAGCATTCCTGGGCACTTGAGAGTTTTGTTCACCCACATTCTTATTCACTGCAACATAGCAGATCCACTGCTAATGTTTAACAACATAAACCAGATCTGCTCGATGATACATCTGACGATGTAGAGGTTTCTGAAAATAGAGCACTCATCCACTGTCAGTTCAGGCTGGGTGTGTTTAACAAATCGCTCGCCAATTTCGGGCTTCCATGCCCCAATTTCTACCGTGTACATGACCTGCCCCAATTTGAAGTTGAAACACAACACAATGAATGTGAACGCATGCATTCTGTTCTGAATGCCAACCAGGCAGGTGCCTTCGGCGAGGTGATGACTGTAGTTGCTGCTGCTGACGGTGGTGATGAACCCCAGTGCATAGTTTTTTTTCGTAGATGGTCCTGAAGGCTCGGGGAAAACGTTCCTGTACAACTGCATCATACATTGCCTTCAGGCAGAAAACAAAGTTGTATGCCCCATTGCTTGGAAAGGCATAGCTTCAATAATGTAGTCAGGAGGGAGCACTTCACATGCACTTTTTTAACTACTTGTACTGGTCAGGCAAGAGTCTGTGTGTGGCATCTCAGCACAGTCGCCAGAAGCCGAGCTATTGAGGAACTGCAGCCTCATTATATAGGACGAGGCACCCATGGCTCCGAAGGAGGCATTGCTCTGTGTTGAAAGACTCTTGAGAGATATTACCCAGAACGATCGCACCAAGTTAGGAGGGAAGATCATCCTCCTCGGAGGTGACTTCCGCCAAGTTCTACCTGTGGTGAGCCACGGAGGTCGCGCAGACCAAGTGAAAGCCTACCTGAAGAACTCCCCACTGTGGCCGCTTTTCAGACAGCTGCGCCTCAAGAACAGCATGAGGGTCAACCAAGGGCAAGAGGAGTTCCAGCAGTTCCTGCTGCAAATTGGCGAGGGGACACTTCCGCCTATCCCCGGCCTGCCCGATGGCTACGTGCAGCTACCTCAGATCTTAGAGCTTCCCCACAACGACAACATCTGCAGCAACGTCTTCGGACATGAGGTGCTTACTGAGGAGGTACTGAAAGGTGTCCAAGTGTTTCTACTATGGCTCTGCATTGACAGAGTGGTTCCTGTTGCTACAAGTGTGCGCTTTTATGATTGCAGGTCATAAGCGTGAGGGCGATTCTCTGTCCAAGAAACGAAGATGTAGATGACATCAATGCCACCATGGTGCCTAGCCTGTGTGGAGAGAACAGAACATTCCTCAGCCAAGACTAGCTGGAGGACTGCGAAGGCGAATCCATGAGTTTCCCGGTAGAATTTCTCAACTCACTGTTTGTGTCATTTTACTGCCACATTCACTCACTCTCGCAGTTGGCTGCTGCATTATGTTAATAAGAAACCTCGACACCAAGCACGGACTCTGTAATGGGACGAGGTTGTTGGAGGTCAACATGTCCGATTATGTCACTGAAGCAAATATCATCACTGGGTCTTAAAAGGGCAACAGGGCCTATATTCCCAGAATTAAACTGTTGTCTTCCCCGGCTGACTTTCCTTTCTCTTTCAGTCACAGACATTTTCCTGTCCGCTTGGCATTTACTATGACGATAAATAAAAGCCAAGATCAGACATTCGACTGCATAGGGATATACCTTCCAAATCCACTGTACAGCCACTGACAGCTGTATGTCACACTGTCCCGTGCTAAGAGCTTCGACTCTGTGTCAGTGCTGGCTAAACCATCATCAGGCATATTGCTGCAAAAACATCACCAGAACAAAACATTAACTCAGAATGTGGTGTACCCGGATATTCTGGGCTAACCTCTCCTAAAATAAACCACCTCTTCCTTCTTATAAAAAAAAATTCTTCAATCATTAAAAAAACACCTATTCTTCAAAAACACACCTCTAGCTCAGGTTTTACAAAAACATCTGTCTGCCTGCTCCAAGCAAATTACCAAGTGTTCTTCTTCTACTCTTAATAGAATGCTTTGACCACCTCAGTGGCACACGATTTGCCGATGACTTGACTTCGATCAAGTCCGTCGACTCTTTTGTGTGCTGGCCAACGACATGTGGAAGGGTCCTCACCACTGCACCTTAATTTTCTACAATAGGTGCATACCTATTGTTATACCTTTCCCCATTTCCGCGACAGAACACACTCTCCTCTTTCATTACATACACAAAGTATTAAATGTTCACTTGTCTACAAACGAATACACATTACAACATTTCATTCATCACTTGTAATGCAGCCTGCATCACTTTATGTTAGCATGGCTCAGATGCGGTGATGTTGCCGGTCCCAAGCCCGGATAAATCCAGAGGGAAGGTGAAGCTAACATGTCATGAGATGCGACATTAGCACACCATGGAGGTGTGGCAATGGTTTTAGCCCTCCATAAGGTGAGTTGAGACGTGGTTCCTGCTCATCTCAGTCCCTTTAGCCTTAAGGCTATACATTTATCATACAAGGGGGTCGGTCTTCATACTGACTCGGACCAAACAGACCCTAACGAACCATATTACCGAAAACATTTTGTGGTTCTTTCCTGGGTCTGTAAGTTCAGTGTTGGGATATGAGGCGTCTACAGACGACTCATGCCCCGAGGCTGGCGTGTTGTACTCACCAGGCCAGTTACCACGCTGTCACCTATTGAGACTCACACTTGCTTTAGGACGGACACATATGTGATGCTGTGGTAGGTCATTGCATGCTTTCAAACACAAATAAATCCTACCACGAGGTGAAGTTAGACGTGGTTCCTGCTCACCCATGGAGGTTAGCCCTCCATAAGGTGAACTCATATGTGGTTCCTGCTTACCTTCACACTTCATTAAGTTATGGGTGCATGTAGACAGATGTGGTGCCTGTCCTCAATCGTAAAATGTAGCGGACTTTGAGTGCAAGTCGCAAATAAGAGTGTGAGCTGGCACACTTCGGAGGGCCGACAAAGATTCTATTCCTCAATAAGGTGTAGTAAGAAGTGCTTCATTCTCACATCATTTATTCTCCAAGGTACCACCAAAGGCATTCATTGCCTAAAATGCTTTCTTTGTAACGAGACACAAAGGAGTAACCACGGCCGTTGTGGCCCACTGGGAAAAGATTAATACTATCTCCCTCAAAGAATGTAGACAGGTGTGGTTACTGTCCTACACATATAATATAAAAAACGGTGTAGTAAGAAGTGGTTCCTTCTCACATCATGTTTTCTCCAAGGTTGTTCCGGACAGGTTGTTCGTTGTTGTTCTATCCTTACACATTGTCTTTGTAATCAGACACAAAAGGAGAGAACACTACCATTGCAGCCACCCAGGAAACCATTACACCTTGTGTATATACTAAGAACTCAACTGTTACAACAAAACAAATTTTCACCAGGTACCTGCCTCACCCAAGGATAGTGCACGCGCGGATTCCGCGGGCCTACCCCTGGCCATACTCATTAATAAAAAACGGGGTAATCAAGAACGGAAGTTTAAAGTGTGACTTTGGTGGTGCGCAGCGCCCCCTTTCTCCTTAAGGGGTAGAGTGCTGAAACAAAGTTTGTGCACACCTTTGAACATTCCTCTTTCGATCATCGACCACCCCCTCCTCCCTGTCCATCCAGGAAGAAGATGCTAAGACGGGTTGGGGCTATTTTCAAACATTTTCGCCTCTGGGAGCTGCTGTTTTCGATGGTTTATGTCANGAGATGCTAAGACGGGTTGGGGCTATTTTCAAACATTTTCGCCTCTGGGAGCTGCTGTTTTCGATGGTTTATGTCAGTATTTGAGGGAGAGCTGTCTCTTTGGACACTCCCTCGGTTCACAGTTAGTTAAGCCCTTTAGAATAAATGTCGGTTATATAATGGAGTACAATAATATATACCATAAATATTATACATAGTCACTTGGTCCATTCTTCGCGTACCATAGTTATGGTTCAGTTTACCATAACTTCGGTATTTTGTTCGATAATTTCGAAAATCGTACCATAATGGACTCTGAACCGCCCAACTTTACCTTTAGGCCTGAAATGAACATGGTTGAGCTGTACAAGTATTAGATCTACACCATTAATAACGTTATTTCATACGATATTTTCGGAATTCATTCCACAATGGACTCTGCACTTACCAAACTTATCGCAGGTCGTATTTATGACCTGGGTTTCCGATTGCACGCGTGTACATAATTGCGGCCATTAAAATATTTATGAAAATTTACAGTATTGCATTAACCAATCAACTTATTTAAACCAAATTTTGTATGATGGCAGAACATCGTGGAAGGATTAACTTATGAGGTGGATATTGTTAGTCCACCGTTTTGGAAGATTGAAACAAATTGATAATATTTTAGAATACATCTTGCAAACTATTGAAGCAATTTTCACCCAATGGGNCGTTTTGGAAGATTGAAACAAATTGATAATATTTTAGAATACATCTTGCAAACTATTGAAGCAATTTTCACCCAATGGGGCATATAAGTAATACTATGACACGCCAGGTAAACGTAAGTGATTGAACCCTATTAGGTTCATATTTCCAAATGGCAGCCATACAAGTATTCTATACAATTGAACCAATTTCGACCAAATATTGTAAGCAAGAAGTATATATTACAAGTATCCTATATGCAAAACACAAGGCCACTTTTCTCAGGCATTTTATACGATAGCGCAACATTAATAAATGAAGTTTTAATGTCAAATCTCTGTTAAGAATTAACCCATTCTTACCAAATTTGGCAAACCAATAGTACTGCTACATAAGTTAAATTGCATATTTTAAGTATGTGAGATATTTATTTTCAAAATGGTGGTCAATAGCCATTTTAGCTTAGAATATTACAACTATCAAATGCGTCTACACGGAGCATATTTTTTACTCTATTCTGTAAGAAATGTCATAAGAAAAATATAGTTTTTATGTAATATCTAGGGAAACAATTAACAGATTCCCTACATTATTTGGCAAACAAATATCACTGCAGCATGTGTAGCAAACTGCTATGTTTAAAGTATATCAGACTCTTATTTTCAAGATGATAGATATTCTAGCTCATTATATTTTATTAACAAAAAAAAATCTAAAACAAATTATAATAGAAGGAGAATATATTACTACCATAAAAGGTGTCTATACAGAGCCTCATTTGACAGCCTTTTTCTATGTTAGCCTAACAAATTAAACTTATTTTCANCCATAAAAGGTGTCTATACAGAGCCTCATTTGACAGCCTTTTTCTATGTTAGCCTAACAAATTAAACTTATTTTCAAGTCACATCTTAAGAGAAAAACTATCCATTCCTACCAGATTTGGCGAAGAAGTTGTACTGTGTTAGGCCATATGAATTTAAAGATTTTTTTTTTTTATGTCGAACACTTTTTTTCAGAATGTCTGCTATAAAATCCTTTTAGCTTACTTAGTATGCTATATCTACGAAACTATGTTATCAGTTTTAACTTTACTTTATATACTAGGCAGTATGCTATCATCGCAGGTGCTAGTTCATGACGTTTTTGTCCTTCATTTATGAATATCGTCACATGAAAAATATGAAGGTTTTTTTTTTTGCCATGGCTCACGGATTAATCAACCGACTCCCACCAAATTCTTGAAAACCAGTAGCGCTATGGTAGGCCATGTAAACGTTCNCCATAAAAGGTGTCTATACAGAGCCTCATTTGACAGCCTTTTTCTATGTTAGCCTAACAAATTAAACTTATTTTCACGTCACATCTTAAGAGAAAAACTATCCATTCCTACCACATTTGGCGAAGAAGTTGTACTGTGTTAGGCCATATGAATGTAAAGATTTTTTTTTAAATGTCGAACACTTTTTTTCAGAATGTCTGCTATAAAATCCTTTTAACTTACTTAGTATGCTATATCTACGAAACTATGTTATCAGTTTTAACTTTACTTTATAAACTAGGCAGTATTCTATCATCGCAGGTGCTAGTTCATGACGTTTTTGTCCTTCATTTATGAATATCGTCACATGAAAAATATGAAGTTTTTTTTTTTTCCATAGCTCACGGATTAATCAACCGACTCCCACCAAATTCTTGAAAACCAGTAGCGCTATGGTAGGCCATGTAAACGTTCANGCTCACGGATTAATCAACCGACTCCCACCAAATTCTTGAAAACCAGTAGCGCTATGGTAGGCCATGTAAACGTTCATGTTTTAATTGTCTTAGTCAGATATTTCCAAAATAACGCCCTGTAAATATTTTAGGTTAGCAAACCATATAATTCGAAACATTAGACCGATTAAATTCGAAGTTGATGCTCGAATCAGACCTCCGAAATGAAGTTGATTGCACACTAGCTTATAATACGCGGTTTTCTGGGTTCGTGTCCCGCTTAAGGAACGTGTGTATTTGTTGCATATGTTTCTGGTTTCAGCTCTAATGATATTGCTTTCAACGATACGACAAGTCCTACCTACCAATTCTACTATTAAGAACATATTTAAAGATTAAGTGCACCGATGTTCAAGAAAGAAGTCTCATTGGTTGTATCAGTAGCTTCTTGTTTATATTGCCATGGCAAACAGCTGGCTGAATATTTTCATACCTAATGTCATACTACTTTGGACACTGGTACTTGCGATAAGTGGCTTCCTGGCAGTAGAACGATAATGTAAACCAAGTGCTATCTCCTCTCCTCGGTAATACCAGCCACTGACTACTCTACCTGAGTTGCAACGTTAGTCCTTTACAGTAGTTCAATTTGCTGTCTGACGATTGGTTCGTACAGCACGCATTAGTGTTTGTCGGCCCCTAATAGTTAATTTCCTCGATATACCAGAGTGATGATTGGGATCAGTGCTTTCATGACTTTTCAGTTAAGAACGATATTTCTAACAGTGGACCAAGGCACGTTAAACTGCTAAGAAGTCTCTCTGGCCGAATGCCCGATTTTATGAGCTCGTACTATTATGTGTATTTCTAACACGTGCACCTCTCTCAATTGACTCTTTATGACAGCAAAAACGTGTTTATTCTAGCATCCTACTGGATAAGTTAACAACGTACTTTCATCGTAGATCGGTATTGGCTGGGGAAGCCAAGCGTTTCAGTACCGCTGAACTCCCGCCGCCGACGTGCCCGGTTCGATCCCAAACACTGACGAGAGGGAACTTTTCAGACGAATCTTCATGTGGTGATTGCAGCCGATACTGCAGTTGAGCGGTTTCTTGACCCGTTATATTTGTCACTCTCTCTTTCTCTCTCTCGCCTTATTCTAGTTGGTTGAAAATCAAACGGCAGTCTATTGAGTAGGGCAATCTCCNTGGGGAAGCCACTGCGTTTCAGTACCGCTGAACTCCCGCCGCCGACGTGCCCGGTTCGATCCCAAACACCGACGAGAGGGAACTTTTCAGACGAATCTTCATGTGGTGATTGTAGCCGATACTGCAGTTGAGCGGTTTCTTGACCCGTTATATTTGTCTCTCTCTCTTTCTCTCTCTCGCCTTATTCTAGTTGGTTGAAAATCAAACGGCAGTCTATTGAGTAGGGCAATCTCCNTCTCTCTCTTTCTCTCTCTCGCCTTATTCTAGTTGGTTGAAAATCAAACGGCAGTCTATTGAGTAGGGCAATCTCCTGTCGTCCATGTTGATCCGGTCTGAAGTCAACTACAGCGTGCATATTTCCAATAACATGAATGCGATAAAATCTGCGTATCACATATTTACGCCGAATTGCTATCGTATAAGTAATAGCAGGTAAATGTAAGAGATTTAACTCGATTATTNGCGTATCACATATTTACGCCGAATTGCTATCGTATAAGTAATAGCAGGTAAATGTAAGAGATTTAACTCGATTATTTACTTAATTTCCAAATCGCGGTCATACAAATGTAAAATGGTAAGATAGAATTGATGAAATGGTTTCGATGATAAAGCAAATTTTACTAAATTGGCTATTTAGCTGCCATTTTGAAAATAAGTGTTTCATCTTAAAATATTATATTTTACATGGTCTGCACAGTAGTACTTGTTTTGCCAAATTTGGTAGGAATCGGTAATTTTTTTTTCCCCTGAGTATGACATAATGTATTTATTCATGTGGCGCTAGCCTACAAAATGGTGGGCAACAGATGCTCCCTGTATAAACAGTTAACATATGCCATATCTGCTGCAAGCTACGAAAGTTAAGTTGGAATTAAACACATAATTTCCATGATATAAAATTTTAAGCTAAAATGTTTAGGCAGCCACAATTTTGAAAATAAGTGTTTGACCTACTTGAAACATAACATTAAGTATCATGTATGACATACTGTATACTATCAGAGAAAATACTTCAGATTTTTATATAAAATGTGGTTGACTAGAAAGCAACTGCATTTCCATAAAATATAATAATAGAATTTTGAAAAGTATTTGTCGCTGCAAATTCGTAATATATGAGCTAAACTTAAAGCATAAATTTAACATTTTCATAGGTAATCATGTTTGTATGAAATGTGAAAAATTATGTCATAAATTGAAAAGATTTTGTATCTATTGAAATATTGTGTTTAATGTTCAGTATTCGTGGCTGGAAGATGATATTTTAAAATATGATATTTGCGAGGAAATGTTCTTGATCAGCAGATATATCTACAACAGCCTACGGAAAATAAAAGAAAAAATGTTGGAATTTTCGCTATACTGTAGATACTAGGAAACCACATATGATCAAAAATTTGCGTTGGTCGGTCATCCATCGATTATTGCTGTTAATGCAAAATATTAATATAATTTAAACTTTTCTATAGACAATTTTTATTTTCCCTCCCTATGTTTCCAACAAACTTGAATGCAGATTTACAAAAATATCAGAAAAATTAGTAAACTTTTATGGAGTGAAATTTTGGTTAACGCGTTCAGGAGCATATAGGCTTATGTTTCAGACGGCAACTGTCAAATTTTGAGAGTTTTTTTACTCGTCTGCTTGAAGGCCGAAGTTTAGAATAGGTTTTAACAAACATGCTGACTACACATTTAATTAAATACTTTTTATAATCTGAAACATTTATGCGTAAAAATACTTCAGGCGAAAAACCTCCTTACAATAGTGTTCTTTTAAGCTCTTGATGATCGACATCATTGTTATGATTTCATGTAAATTTTAAATCCTGATAATGTTATTAAGAAAGACCATTTTTTAAAATTGCATATATTCTACGGGATTGTTTGTTTATGTTTGTGGGCGTAAAGAGTTAGGTTTGAGTTGAGATATTTGAGAGCCGATGAGGACTGAATGAAGTGAAAATGAGGCAGTGCCGAATGGCTAGGGCGGGGAAACAGGAGCGGGGTAAACGAAAGATCCCCGAGAAAACCTATCCCATGTTTCATGGTTCGGCACGATGACCAATTGCAAAACTCCTGGAGTTATCTGGCCAGGAATTAAACTCGGTTCTCCTAGGTGGGAGGAGAGCAGTACAACCACTGAGCTACCGCGGCCCCGTAACGACTTAGACAACAACATTTAAATAGGAAAAGTGGGGTGCGATTCATATTTGCTTTCTTGCTTATCGGGAACAAATTGGCGCCATGGAAACAATAAGGGAGGTGGAAGTTGCCATGACACGAAATGTAAAAGTCACCTGCCTATCCGAATATCGTCAACTATGCTACACTGGCTGGCAATGTTAAAGTAATTCTACTCCCGATAANAAGTCACCTGCCTATCCGAATATCGTCAACTATGCTACACTGGCTGGCAATGTTAAAGTAATTCTACTCCCGATAAGCAGAAAAGAGAATGATAACTGCGCCCCTGATGACTGGGTCTCTCGACGTTTCCTCCGGTCCAGCAGGTTCCAAGTATGATTATGGACCAGCTATGGACGTGTATGCTACGATCACGTGTAAGATTATGTAGGTTTGTATGTTCTTTGTCACCGAGTAACCTTCCGGTATCCAGGCGAGAGCGTTGAGAAACCCAGTACAATACCATTATTGAAAGTAAACAAGTGGAATAGTGAGGTGCCGCAAGTAGACCTGGAAGGACGCCATAGGTTTAAAGGTTACTGGATGGAATAAGCGCAATTCCGGTTGGTGTAAGAGATTTTGAGACTCAGCAGGAAGCTCCCCAAAATGAAAGTCATAGTCTACGTAAGGGCTGTGGGTTTGAATTTCATCAGTTCCGTTTTGCTGGAAAGAGAGTTGATTGGAATACTCGTGAACGGGCGCCCTGAAGAGAGACGTCTCGGTGTGAAAATATTCTTTCCCGCGATTTCCGTACTAAAGGGCAAACAGCTCTATTTGAGGACTTTGCAACAGTGCCGTGCGTCGAGACACGTGTATATGGTCGCATGTACGCAAATGATAGGCTGGTTATTTTTGACGTATTTTGAACATAGTAAGGAAAGAAGAAACGCATTATAAAATTAAGACATTTTTGGACTCTTGCCATTTCCGAGGCTGATACCACCAACTGTAAAATTATTTACACATAATTTTATATAAAAAAANTTTTTGGACTCTTGCCATTTCCGAGGCTGATACCACCATCTGTAAAATTATTTACACATAATTTTATATAAAAAAAATTAAACATTTTAGTTACAATATTCATGGAATTAATCAAAACAAAATTTCCACCTAAATACTACGTGAANTAAAAAAATTAAACATTTTAGTTACAATATTCATGGAATTAATCAAAACAAAATTTCCACCTAAATACTACGTGAAAACATTAAAAATATTATTGCTATATACACGCAAAATAGAAACAGAATTTCAACCACAAAATATTAACGAAAATAGAGAAGAAACAACACTATAAAAAAGACGACAAGAACTTCCAACAAGATACAGAAAAAACAACTTTATCAATATATAAATCACTCCGTCGCGAAGTTTTATAATAAAATATGCAAGAACAGACAGTCTTGAATTCAACAAAGGATTAAAAAAGGAGGTCTAAAATAACTCAGGAAGCAAGAAATTGAGGATAAAGAAAACGTATCTACACGAAAAACAATACAACATAAAAAAACACAAAAACACAACGAACAATGTTAATCAACACCAGGATAATAACACAATACGCAAAAGGTAAGATGTTTCGGAAGCTGACACCCGCTCCCATCTTCAGGAAATATTAGACTGTTATCAGGACCAAAAATTTTCATTATGGTTACCCAGACAAAGTTCTGGCATTGCCTGAAATTGGGAGCAGATGTCAGTACCAAAAACGTCCACTCGTTTGTGGACTGTGTTGTTTTATATATGCTGACTCGCGTCCGTTGTTGTGTATTCGGGACTCCTTTATTTTTGTCTTGTCTTGTCTTCTTTGTATTTGGCAGGGTAATTTGTCATTATCCTCACTTTGCTGTTTCTCGATTTATATTTTCGTTGTCGTTAGTTTGTTTTATTTTCAATTGCATCACTTCTTGTATATGTTATTTGATAAATTGATGACTATGTTATTCTTAACCAGGCAAAATTTATGATTTTTCTCTGGTTTTTAGGGGTTTTGTCATATTTCTTATTGTTATTATTCTAGGTGGAAAAGTTGTCGCATTCTTTTGTTTAAAATTGCCTTTTTAATTTGGATATTTATTTGCATTGTTCAATTTTGTACGAAATTGGTTTTCATAAATATTGGTTTGAATTTTTAATAGGTTTTTGTTGCAGCATTATATTACGCAAATTCTTTTCCTCTTACTTGTTTTTCCGTAATAAGTTTTGGATGTATATGTTTTTTTAACTTTGCGTTTTACGTAGTATTCTGTCAGACTTTAAACTCGGAGTGAGTGCAATGTAATACCTGCTGGTAACAGGTTTACAGTTCTGTAATGGCTCCAATTAGTGTATATTTCTAGAGGTGGTTTCGAAAATTTATAAGGAATAGTCGTTACATTCGATATGTTGAAATGTAATGGATTTTTAACATAAGGCCGCAAGTGCATATTTTCTTCATGAAACTCAAGTACTAATTAATAGGGAGCATTTCCTTTCTGCTAGTTTCATTACGTTTTATTTACCTAGGCATATTTAAAACAAGAATATATTTGTATTTTGAAACTCTACGGAGAGCTTATCTCCTCACTCCTGCTGACTCCTCCCTGCTACTCACTCCTCCTTGCTGACTCCTCCCTGCTACTCACTCCTCCTTGCTGACTCCTCCACTCATTTGCACAAAAAAATCTTATGTTCTTGGAACAAAAAAAATTACTATTGAAGCATTTCTTTAAACGTTTATGTTGTAGTAAAATAAACAATATCAAAACGAAAAGTTAATAATGTTAAACATTCACAATAACTTACATAACTCTACTGCAGATACACCGATAAAGTGTTAATGTAAATAAAACCTGTAAGTAATGTTGCCGCAACCAAATTTTGTATTACGCTGAAAATAACAAGAAGAACAAATAAGTTTGTATTACTGTGGCACTAAGGTTATATTCAGCCAAGATAAGTTTGCACTGACATGACGTTGTAAAATGGAGTATACTAGGGAACAGCGATAACATCGTAAAATGAAACCACTATATTTACATTTTAATCATAATATGAGCACTAAATGTAGCTTATACAATGTCTCAAGCCTTGCAAAGCAGTTTACATGTGCCAAATATGCATATATTTCTAGAATATAACATAACAAAAGAATAAAGCAGTTGGTCAATAAGTTGCGCTGTACACACATAATATGAAAATCAGGCGTGTTAAAATAAAGAAGTTGGTAGATGCTGAAATTCTTAAAGTGGAGACCTTCAAGCACTTAAAGCGTGGGCTCGATTACCCTCCGTGCCGTCAAATTTTCTTAGTTAGTAATATTTCTTTTTTGGACAAAATCATTGTACTTAGTTTATATTACATCTGAATGTTGTTTTGAAGCAAAGTAAATGCAATAAAATTTTAACACGCGTGTTAACATCAATTCGGCACAAAATTAGTTTTGCCGCAAAATAAACACCACCATAATGTTGACAGCAGGCTACTGTAAGGAGGTTACATTGTAGCAAAGGTAGTTACCGCAGTTATATTAATAGCTTGATAGTATATTAAATTAACAGCAATATTAGTTTCTAACGGCTCACAGATAACCAAATATTACTGTGTTAGTAACATTGATACAGTTGGCAAAACATTACACTTTTATGTGGGTGACGAGGAGGCCACGCCGGTGAATTTGCAAGCCCAGTCATTGGAATAAGTTCATTAGATGTCAGCAGGCACAAGTGGTTCGAAATCCTCTTGTCTATTTCCAGTATGTTACTTCGTCTCTTGCACTCTTGTACATAGCCTATCTTTAAGTAACTCCTACCTTCTTTTACTTGCATAATACTTATATGTTCACCCGCAATTAAGTTCTTCTCAACGTGACTCTCAAACAACGACTTTAGGCACGGCGCCCAATAAAGCACTGCGTTGTTTGCTGAGAGCCCTCGGCAACGTGCGGNTTCTCAAACAACGACTTTAGGCACGGCGCCCAATAAAGCACTGCGTTGTTTGCTGAGAGCCCTCGGCAACGTGCGGCTCAACGTCAATGTTGCCATAACACAGGAATGTGGACGCGATGTGCGCTGATGAGTCGCGCTTCAGTCTGAATGCAGATCATAGTCGCAGTAGGGTTTGGCACCGCACTGGGCAACGCAACGATCCTGCAATGATTCGTAAACGCCATACGTCCCGGACACCAGAAGTTATGGTATGGAGTGCCATTCATTATGACTCCCGGTCACGTCTCGTGGTTGTTGAAGGCACCAGGACAGAACTACGATATGTCAATTAGTTTGTGCGGCCCTATTTTCTGCAATTTGGCACAGCATAATCAACGCTATTATGCTGTAAGATGGTGCTCATTCCCACACAGCTCCCATCATACAAGCAATCATCTTGGTATGCCAGGTCTCCAGATTTGTCCCCTATGAAAGAATAATGGGATTACATGATGCGACCTTCGGATCGCCATAAATTACCTACCCAAAAACTAGCTGAGCTACGTACGCAGTTGCAGGAAGTATGGTGATATGTGCTTCAGGACACTATCCGCCAGCTGCATAATGTTATGACCCGTCGCATCGCTGCACGTATAGACGTGAGGGTGGCTCTACCTTATGTTGAACGCGTGCTTCGTGGATTCCAAACAACGAGCCCTCTATGAACGAAAGACTTATCATTATTAATTTGTACAATCACCTATGAACCTGTAATTGTTTAATACAGTTTCACGTAATGAAATACGGTATAGTAATTTTCATGTCTATCAGTATATTAAAGNAACCTGTAATTGTTTAATACAGTTTCACGTAATGAAATACGGTATAGTAATTTTCATGTCTATCAGTATATTAAAGTAAACTTATTACAACTTTCGTATTCAGGCCACGTCATATGTACGGAGAGAATGGTTTTGTAGTATCAAAGAATGTTTATTTGGCACAACCAAATTAATTGTTCGTATAGGGGCAATGAAATTGTTTGTTGTTGAAACAAATTATTTGTTTATTCTTCTTTCGTTTCCTTAAACAAAGATTTCAGTGATACAACCAGACTTGTTTGGCTCTACTTACATTAAACAGTATAGATTAATATTAAATAAAATCGTTAGCCCGACCGAGTTTCAAAACTTTATTGTTTGCATACGAGCGCGACGCCCCAGAAATCTCAGCTTAACTGCCTAATGTTGAAGTCGGAAAGTTTTTAAATCCATTAATTCCAACTACTGCACTGTTAGATAATTCTTTATATTTAAGGAATCTTTTACAGAGATGTAGAGACAATTTACGGAAAGGCACTTCGTAATGACGAATAACGGAAAAGAGCTCCTTAAATATAAAAAACAGAAGCTCCTCGTGTTGTTACGTCATCGATTTTGGGACACGAATAATGCAGATGATACATGAAGCGTATAAAATCCTTTCTTCACAATACTACTTCTTGTAAAATGCCACAGTAGGCGATTGCGAATCACTCATGAAGTGCCAATTCATTGCGGTTTTCACGCAGGACAAAACCTTCTGTATACATAGTAAAACACGCACATAACGGAAATAAAACAATATTTTTGTAACCCCGTTTTATAAACCGCAAATAGTGCCAGCGCTTTGACACTTTTTTTAATTAAAACAGGCGCGTTCGTCACTTTCATGTAAAATAAATATTTACCAAATATTTCGTGTAAATGTGTGGTAGGTGAGTTTTTAGAGTAACTGATTGCTTATTTTTCAATTCGTGTTAAAATCACACTAAGGCACTAATTATTTAAAAAAATATTAAACACAGTTAAAAACATTACGAAAATAAAACTTCTTTTCTTAGCCCTGTTTTCAAACCTTAAATTTAAAAAAATCGCACACACTGTAACATAACTAGAAACTAAGAGGTTCATTCATCATGCATATAAATTTCGTGTTTACAACATAACTTCTTGCAAAGCGTGGTAGGTGAGTGGATATTTTGCGTGACTACTAACATTTTTTTTCCGATCTAAAATCCTGCCACAGGACAAACATTTATATTTTTATAAAAAATTTTTTACACAGTGAATCACCCTAATGGAAGTTAAACTTTTTTTTCTTACCCCTTTTTATAAAGAGGAAACTAAAAAAAATCTTGTAGTTTGTGGACACACTCCGTGAATTCACGTATATTTATGTTGAATTTCCGGAGAGAAAGTTATTGAAAAAAAAAACGAAGATACCGTAATTTAAGGCCAATATCTGGATAATTTGTAACCGGTATTTTCCGTATTTTAAGGATAATTTTTCTAACAGTGTGGATAACGTGCGTAAATAAATAGTTCACGTTTTGTAGCTTTACATTTTACTTTCCTTTTGGACATGTTTTATTTGGATGTTTATATCTTTATTAGGCATCAGTAACTGCACTTTCAAACACTGTTACAATCCTGAATGTCATAAAATTAAAAACTAATTCTGGAGCTGTATTCTCTAACGAAGGCACTCAAATAAGTAGCCAAACAAATTTATACAGTTCATACAACTTAATATTTTGTTGACAGTCTAATTCCGTTTGGCACAACACAGAAGTTTGGTTTTTACAACAGCGTGTTTTTGTTAGATGAACAAAATTATCTTGGTTACATTTCGACATTTTTAAACTCGTGAAAATTATTTATTGCGGCATCATAAAAATTTTGGCATTTAAAAAAGAAGTACTTTGTTGGCTTAAACAAGCATTTCTCTTAGTGCAGAGTCCGGATCACTCCAAAATTTAAATGGAAACAAATAAACAAAAATTTTTCAAAACCTGTTCCTAGGTAACGGAATTTTTGGAACACCTCGAGACACACTTCCGTGAATAGGAACAGGAATTACGCCTCTTCATTGAGCTATTCGTTTAGGTGAAACAATGACATTACGCATTTATTTATTATGAATTCACATTAAGAGAAATTCTTTAATGACAGCTATACTTTATTTACACAATCTGTCCACGGAAATTTGTGTACTTTTGAAAGACCTATTTAACTTTACCTCTCTTGTATATTCTTCTACTACGGACCCAGTCACTGTATGGATGCGTTGAAATAATAAAACAGTGAAATTGCTAGGAACGAAAGTTTGTTACTATTATGCAANCCAGTCACTGTATGGATGCGTTGAAATAATAAAACAGTGAAATTGCTAGGAACGAAAGTTTGTTACTATTATGCAAGTTCTTTCCTTAATTTACATAAACAAATCAAAAACTGTATTTTTTTGGAGTTAACCATTTAAAAGTCACACTTTAAATACAACGTAAATTTTGTACTTCGCTACCTGTAAATGTAGTGTATGGCAGTAAATGTGTCCGTTAACATGTTTGAAGTCACATCAGATACTGTTTATAAACGTTTATTCAAAACATAACTACGACCAGCTATATTTACGTGTTGTAAGCCTCCGAAACTAGCAAAGAATGACAGGCTTACCACTAATATTACCTTCTCGTAACCAAGCTAGTTGTGAGACATGCGTTATCTTGCTGGAAAGATGACAAAGAGCATTAAATCTGTGACTATTTGACTATAAGGGAATAAACGTGAGATTTGAAGTTTTACTCTACGAGAAGGAATCAAATAGATGCAGTAATCTATATTCGCAGTGCCTGTAAGAGGTAACAAGCTAAGAAGGGCGAAGCTATCATTAAAAACATTTAATTTATTTTTCCAGCTGATGGATATCAACAGCAACATGTACGTGAATTAATCGACCGAAGGCCAATTGCCTGTCTTCCTCCCCAGTTCACTGTGCTATTGGATGGAAGAAGTCCACGCGGGAAAATTTATCAAACTACAATACGTCGTTTTTTGCTAACTGAAAAAAGTGGAATCCGCCTGCGTGGATGCTGCTCTTAAAGACCCGAAGGTACGTGTGGATAATTAATTACATACCATTGTACAGGAAAGTTTGTAAATATATTCAGACAGATTACGTCATATGGTCCAACACATAAAAACACGTAGGAAATATATGTGCATATTGATCGATCATGTACAGCTTAATCCCAGGCTGAAGAATGGCACGCACCCGTGTATCTTAACCCGCAAAAAAAAAAAGAACGCTCTGTTACGAAACATTGAACGCATTCGAAAGAAATTGAAGTAATTTAAACATAATAAGCACGGTTCCTATCANACGCTCTGTTACGAAACATTGAACGCATTCGAAAGAAATTGAAGTAATTTAAACATAATAAGCACGGTTCCTATCATTCAATGTTATAACGAGGAATAAAAATAACTTTGAAATATCGTAAAAGGTTTCATTTAAACACCGCAAGAATGTTTATATTAAAATGTTGCCAAAAATATAAAACTGTAAATGAATTAACATAAAAAACTCATCCACTTGGTGCAAATGTAAACATATCNAAAAGGTTTCATTTAAACACCGCAAGAATGTTTATATTAAAATGTTGCCAAAAATATAAAACTGTAAATGAATTAACATAAAAAACTCATCCACTTGGTGCAAATGTAAACATATCTCGAAGTACCTGGCTGAAGGATATAGAAGCAGTGTATGTAAATACCTAATATTACACCATGTAAAGCAGCAGTAAATATGTGATTTTGATGTGCAGTGTATGAATAAGGGCTGCTCTGATTGGCAATACAAATTAAGCTGGCGTACCTGAGCTGGAGCTACAGCCCATGCGTAAGCTCTCGAAGCATATAAGAGTGGTTTAATATTTTAATTCTTCGATGTACTGTAACTGACAGTTTAATGTGCGTATTATAGTTACTAAGCATGGGGCAATTTTACAATTAAGGGGGGGGTGGTAGGTCGGAATTAAGAAAGAAACTTAAAAAGCAGAATTTTTCATTTTCATCTGAGCGTAATTGTCAATTTACATCATGGATTTCATGTCGCAATGCTAACTTCGCNAGCAGAATTTTTCATTTTCATCTGAGCGTAATTGTCAATTTACATCATGGATTTCATGTCGCAATGCTAACTTCGCCAACTTGCAGACTTAAATATCGTACACTTTAAGATGGCACACCTATATCAGTCCGTCGAAATATGAACCCGAAAACTCTCAGTACTCAAGTAATGCGGTCGCGATCGCTAGTGGCACGACATGAGGACCAGACTGGCCCACGCGCAACAAACAGCAGGCAAACACATCATGCTTGAGNACGCTCTGTTACGAAACATTGAACGCATTCGAAAGAAATTGAAGTAATTTAAACATAATAAGCACGGTTCCTATCACTCAATGTTATAACGAGGAATAAAAATAACTTTGAAATATCGTAAAAGGTTTCATTTAAACACCGCAAGAATGTTTATATTAAAATGTTGCCAAAAATATAAAACTGCAAATTAATTAACATAAAAAACTCATCCACTTGGTGCAAATGTAAACATATTTCGAAGTACCTGGCTGAAGGATATAGAAGCAGTGTATGTAAATACCTAATATTACACCATGTAAAGCAGCAGTAAATATGTGATTTTGATGTGCAGTGTATGAATAAGGGCTGCTCTGATTGGCAATACAAATTAAGCTGGCGTACCTGAGCTGGAGCTACAGCCCATGCGTAAGCTCTCGAAGCATATAAGAGTGGTTTAATATTTTAATTCTTCGATGTACTGTAACTGACAGTTTAATGTGCGTATTATAGTTACTAAGCATGGGGCAATTTTACAATTAAGGGGGGAGGGGGTAGGTCGGAATTAAGAAAGAAACTTAAAAGGCAGAATTTTTCATTTTCATCTGAGCGTAATTGTCAATTTACATCATGGATTTCATGTCGCAATGCTAACTTCGCCAACTTGCAGACTTAAATATCGTACACTTTAAGATGGCACACCTATATCAGTCCGTCGAAATATGAACCCGAAAACTCTCAGTACTCAAGTAATGCGGTCGCGATCGGTAGTGGCACGACATGAGGACCAGACTGGCCCACGCGCAACAAACAGCAGGCAAACACATCATGCTTGAGACACAATACTACGACGCGAACAACACGACAGCCCGACATAACGTCAGAGCACGACGAAATTTCACCTGGAATTGTTCAGTTTTCGCAACAACCAGAACATAAATGTGTGACAATTTATATACTTGGTTGTCGGAAAATCAAAAAATGGTAAGTCAATCATATAGCATCTGCATGAAAATCACTAATAATTGAATATTTTTTGCTTTTAACCAAATTTGAATGCATATAAAAACAACGTATTTTCAACCCAACCGAAATTTCATTTTTGTGTAAAGTTAGTTGGTTTATTATCTTCTGTATAGTAAACGTGCACAAAAGTTTATTTTGCCAATAATGTATTGGCATTATTTGCGTAACACGATGAGTCTGATACGGCGGATAGTATACACTTGTGAAGTGCTGTCAAGAGAACGATTTTGGCGGGATGACCTTGCTTCGCACTGGTTGTTATGAAATATTCGTCATGTTGGGTTTGTAGTGTCGTTTTCGTTGTGCTATAAGGACTCCAGCTTCAGCGCACTCTAAATTCAAACCACCGAAAAATCACTGATTAGCAGTCAAATGCAACTACTTAAATAACTTAAATTGTCTCGACTGAGAATCGGTGGAAAAACACTGTGTGTTTCGGGGAAACAATTTCACTGTTAAGGTAAATGTCACGCCTTTGTCCAATAAAATATTGTTTTTAAATTAGTTAAGCCAATTATTACGACAATTAACATATTTCTGACAGTGATAGTTGTAGTTGTGAGATTTAATGAAATTTTAATTAAAAGAAGATTACTTGCCTACGAATTAAACACGTTGTTTTCTTCTTCAAGACTGCCACCTTACTAATTATTAAGCTACCAAGCGGTCGTTGACTGTAATGAAGAAAACATGTGTATTAATTATCTTATCGAAAATATGCATCTTTAAATAATACGCAATGTCCTTTTTTTGGTCCAGTTGGTGGGGCCGCGGTGGCTGAGTGGTAAGCCTGCTCGCCTCCTACCCAGGCGAAGCGGATTCAATCCCCACCGCGTCACTCCCGGATTTCCGCATGTGGGAATCGTGCGGGATGATGCCGCTGGCCAGCGGGTTTTCTCAGGGATCTCCCGTTTCCCCTGTCCTTTCATTCCGGGGCTGATCCATACTCACTAGGGTGGGTCACTTTAGTAAGGAAAAAAAACACTTTTTCATCGGGCATAATTAGAAAACGGTGCCAAACAACGTCTTCAAATAGCACATAAAGTTCGATTGCAATNACACTTTTTCATCGGGCATAATTAGAAAACGGTGCCAAACAACGTCTTCAAATAGCACATAAAGTTCGATTGCAATCGGAATTCATCTTCTGCCTCCGGATCCATCTCAAAATAGTAAAAAAAGTTGTCAAGGAAGGTCTCACAGTATGGTATAGGAAATCACTCAAGTCAACGACATGTAAAAAATGAAAATACTGTGATCGTTAGTTTAGTAAATGTTTAATAAAGAGATAAAGAGAAAAAATATATTTTATAGCATTACACAAATAATTATTACAATAAAAGTTTAAATAACATTAAAATATTTCTTCCTATCGTACTTCGGCATTGCTTTTCGTGACTCTTTTTGGGCTTTTATGAAGCCTTCTCTCTCACTTTTATCACATTAAGTGATAGAAGCCTCAGTCACAGCTTTGACTGCTCTTTCGACGGCATGCGTATGACATGGTAGACGCAATAAAGGCAGTTCNTAGAAGCCTCAGTCACAGCTTTGACTGCTCTTTCGACGGCATGCGTATGACATGGTAGACGCAATAAAGGCAGTTCCCCTTCTCCAGCAGTTCTTCTTCACTCACATGTTTTAATATTGGCGGTTCAGTAATATTTTCCTGCCAATCCAAAATGTCGTAATATGATGATGCATCAAAGTTCAATTTTGGTAGCTGAAACAATCGCAAGCTATTTAATGTGGTCCTTTTGGCTTTCAGAAGTCGACGGGCTGCTAATTCACGAATGTGTGGTTGGGGNTAGAAGCCTCAGTCACAGCTTTGACTGCTCTTTCGACGGCATGCGTATGACATGGTAGACGCAATAAAGGCAGTTCTCCTTCTCCAGCAGTTCTTCTTCACTCACATGTTTTAATATTGGCGGTTCAGTAATATTTTCCTGCCAATCCAAAATGTCGTAATATGATGATGCATCAAAGTTCAATTTTGGTAGCTGAAACAGTCGCAAGCTATTTAATGTGGTCCTTTTGGCTTTCAGAAGTCGACGGGCTGCTAATTCACGAATGTGTGGTTGGGGGTCGGTCATCATTGCAAGCAATAATTTTTCCGGGTTTGCGAAATAGCTATTTCTTTGAATGACTGGGTCGACAACTGCTTTCAAAGTTGTAGATAAATATCTGGTTTGCTCGATGAGTTTGAAAAAGTTTCGTGCTCCATCTTTACAGCTGGGGTGGGATTTGACAGAAAACCATACCGGAGCGTAAGCCTTGACAATATAGGTTGCAAGGGTAGTTAGGTTTTCAGAGGGAGTGTCCACCGAAACATACAGACGGAGAATTCTGCTGGCACGCGTTAGCCATCGGGCATGTGACATTTTGCCTGGTGATTTGTTCCCTTAATCATTAGGAAATATACCTGTTGAAACCGCTTCGACTATTCTGTACAAATATTTCTTGTGGGTACTAATATATTTAGCAGAAAGCTCTGGTGAGTCCGTGGGAATAGGTTGAAACTGAAGAAGTGGTTTTTTTTCTCGCAGTTTTCGAGTTCTTTACCAATAGTCCCTGAAAATGTCTGCGGTGCAGATGAACTACCATCAATGTGTTGAAACAGATGTCTGAATGGTAGATCATTCATATGCAATAAGCATATAATCCACTGCAAAGGTTTACCCAATCTTTTTTCAAGTAACCTTAAAATACCGCCGTATTTGCCTACATTCACATTGGTTCCATCATACCCAATTGCCATCAAAGGTCCTATAGATACATCTGCTTTCAATAAAAAGTCGGCAATTGCTTGTTCTATGTTTTTCTCACTGCCAGAAGTAGGTGCGATGTAACCCAAGAACTTTGATTCAAGTTCCTTAATCAAAGATGCTCTTTAATTCTGCTTTGCCTGTATTTTTCCCCACTTTTTCCAGATATAATCAAAGTTTTGTCCTTTCTTCCGTCGAAGTACAATGCAGGTATTTGTAAAACTCTTTGTTGTGGAACTATATCTTTTCTATTTTTTTTCCGTTCTCGACGCTGCTTACTTTTGTCTATAACTTGAGAATTAGACCCTTGAAGAACTGCCGATGCGATGGCTGCCCCTGCCCTATTCGACACTCCAAATCTATCTAATGTTTGACAGTTAGCCATAATCAAGTGGCAAATTGGAATTACTATCCGGTTTAGCACTTGAAGGTTGCAACTGAAGTTGGGTTTGGTCTTTACAATCAGACTGGCTACAGTCTGATGTGTTGATGAGCTCCTCCGTACATTTTTCGGCTACTTTTTGACGTTTACTGAGAGATTTTTGTCGCAATAGCTTTATTTTCAGTACTTTTGTAATTAGGCTTGTTGTGACAACATCTATTCCCCCCTATCGACATTTTTCTAGTCGTTCGTTGGTCAACTATAAAGCTTTATTTCTTACACGTATTTTAATCTGCTTAGGGCAGGTATATTTAGAAATATCCCGACACTTGCAAGCCGAAATATCAAACTAAGTATTACTTCCATGACGAAACTCTTCCAACTTGATTTGCGGTATTTTTGGGTGAGACTTGAGAAGGTTTTTGCCCTTTAAATGGTATGCCTTTATCATTGCTTTCACACGTTTTTGTTCTACTGTAGGAATAGAAGCCTTAGTCCATATTTCTATAAGTTTTGCAAGTACAATAGTCTCTATTTCTTTATAAGTGGGTTCTTTTCTAGATTCCCTCTCATGTTTCATCTTTTGTCGGGTCCACTCATAACAATTCATGATTTTTTCATGCTTTGGTAAGATATTGTCTTTTAAATCACATATATCACCGAACAACGCACATTTACAATTGATATGCGTACGATTCATAGTTACAATGCACGAGAAAATTCAAAACAAACAACCACACTCTAGTTAGCGACGGGCGACACTGGTTGTTATTGTCTCAAATTGCGTGTCATTTGTCGCGTCTAATGCCCTCCTCCCACTCCTCTCCACACCATCCTGCTTAGTATTAGTAAAAAAAGTATATTTTTCATTCAATTCGATGTTAATCACTTGTATAAAGTATTTCTATATCAATATTTTTTTATTGAGAANAAAGTATATTTTTCATTCAATTCGATGTTAATCACTTGTATAAAGTATTTCTATATCAATATTTTTTTATTGAGAAAAACCTTGAAAAACAATTTTCTTTAAATCTTTAATCACAATCCGGAGGCAATAAAACTCAATATAACGTAATAGAATTTTACGTATGGATTACCAACACCATTTAGCACCTTTCAATCGCTGTGCCCTTTACAATATCGAAAAATAAAAATTATGACCCTCCTTAATACTCACCTCTATCACCCACATCGGCTCTCAATACCTCGCTGTTAAAGAGCCTCCCAAATATCTTCACTCACAAGCTCATTAGTTCAGTTAATAACATTATAATGGTTAATACAAATAGTTCACATGAATGCACTCACTTCAACACATTTCATGCAGTTTAAACTTCCAAACAGAGCGCTATGATAATTACTTTAAACGAAATTAAATATTGAATATTCTTGGTACTTCTTAAAATGGTATTATTAAAGATGAAACCCGCATTTTAAAAAGTATATTTTATGAGTTCCATTAGTTCTTGTGTTGTTTACTTGTTTATCTTTTAATGAAAATATTAACTTACATATTACGTACGATTACTGACATAGCAGTCGAAAACTGTATCACTGAGGGATCTGTAGGACAGTTGGTTAACACGTCAGTAGAAAATGTCACTTATTCAATATGTAAAGGAAAACTGGCACATTTTCACTGAGTTACCAGATTAAGTGTTTGAAGGTACCTGTTTGGTCGGACAGACGTTCCTCGCTGATTGAAAAAGAGATATTCTCACTGATTCAGGTTTAGAGTGCAGGCTCTTACACAGCCACACAACATGAAGAAACATCGCACAGAATGTCCTCTCAGATCGTGGATGCTCTTTGGCATAGCTTAGTGCGCCGTAGACTTTGCGCATTCTTGTGACGTGCCGCTCCCATGCCATGGAAAATTATGTCGACCAAAGCATTTACGTACCTACGTTGCATATCTTCGTAGAGTGAATTTCTTGCGTGAACGTCATTAACACGGTTGCAATGCAAATCTCGTGGAGTCCACAGCTTGTTAGTTTGCCACCGCAGAGGGCTTTATTGCCCTACCTCCCAGCCTAAATGTCGCAGGCACTGGTCACCCCAAATACAGAAATGCAGGGAAATCATTTCTATGGAAAGGTGTGTTGCGTTACGTGCACAAAATTAGGTTAAATATAAACACTGGATACAAAGATAAGTATTATTTTATTTATTTTTTAATTTGGGCACATACTACACAATATCATTTCCTTCATAGTTTTGTACTCCGCAGTTTTACAAGGTACACGTTAAATTAAATTTATTTATGTATTTTCTTTACCGATAAATAATTCACCCTGAGTCATTTGATATAAAACTGAGCAGGGTAGACTTAAGAGTGATGTTATATTCCATTTTGAATCACTCTCAGCATAAATTATTGAGCAAAATCTCTGAGGCTGTTACAACTCAACAATAAGAGGAAACATTCTTACATAAAATGTTTAAAACCATAAGGTATTTAATTTTCTATATGTATGTAAACCTCTTAATGCCTGTTTTTTATTCCAGTTAAATCCGCCTTATTTAGCATGTAAGTGTTTTTACTATACTTATGATCCTGAAAAAGTATAATTAATACTTTGCTATGTGTTAATGTATAAGTTACGGAACCTAAATTTTCCTAATTTTTTTGATAATGTCTTTAATTCACAAGTTAATAAAAGTAGAAAAGTATCTTGATGAATTATAAATAAATGTGTATTTTTTATTCAGTTCTTAGCATCTGAACAGTCTAAAATCGCAGTTATAGTATCGAATTACTATTTGTTGTAAGTTACAGTCGTTGCAAACAATTTCCAGCGAAGCGCAGGAATGCGTTGTCAGTGGGCGCGACTGCTTCAAAACATTATAAAAAAACTGAATTTTTATTGCAAAATAATATCAACTTCTCTGTTACAACGACAACATTTCTGGATGAGAAATCTCGGTCAGTTTCAACTGTTATGATCTAATTCGGAGTTTTCAGCAACATTTACGTCAAAGTAGTAGGGTAAAAGCGCAGTGATCCACGTCTGGGAATTTACGCTTACATCAGGTATATGTACGCATAAAAGTAATAACCAAAGGAAAGGTTTTAAGAACTCAAATTCTTCTTATGTTTTTAAATCCATGTATCAAAACTCTTGGTGCGTATGAGCGGAGCTTACTACTTAACTGTTATTGTGAACTTCTCCAACTTTATTGGTATGCTCATAACACAGTCAACCCAAAGCTTAATTTGTGTGGAAGGTGGCCTTCTTAAACTCATCGTGCGCTGTTGTATTTAATGAAGTGAGAAGGAATTACGTTTAAACCCTACAAAATAGTGGCTTTTGTTCCGCCAAATAAATATGCAGTTGCTCATGAAAAGAGATTTTCACCTTTACGAAATTGTAAAAGAAGCAAATATGGTTTTGTTAGACTAGCAAAGTGTACATCTGGACTACCGTACTACTTTCGCTGAAGCCACACATGTGCCAAAATCGAAGCATTTGTTTGAATCAGCACAGCTTATTTGTTCATGAATAAACGTTGTGCACTTTTAAGGCAATGTATTGAATTATATGAATTCAGTGGACAAGGCGAGATTAAATTAATTAAACTATTTTAATATTAAATCTGGTGGTTTTAAGGCGCAATTTTTTATCTGTCTACGACCAGATGTCAATATTTAATTTGAAATACTAGCCGGCCACAACTCCGTGGTGTTGAGGTAACGTTGTGGCCTCCTATACAGGATATTGTCGGCACCGAAAACTGTAATGATTAACATTTTTTTTGCTGTTGGACACCTTTATACTGCGAAAGTCAGTTGTAGATCCCTGCATTATCNAGTCAGTTGCAGATCCCTGCATTATCTCATTGACAAGTCCGTTTGTTGATAAACACCATGACGTTGCCGTACGTGCCTACCCGGCTTACAGCTACCAACTCATCATCATCATCATCAACACCGACTATCTTGTAGGAGCATATACAAGAGTGCAGATATCAACCACATTTCTCCTCCTCGGAAGTCGTCATGCACACTCAGCTCAGGAAATACCGACCACGACTACTGTTATTTGGCGTCAACCTTAGATTCATGCTGGGCTCTTTGATTCAAAACATTTAGATGCACATCTTACCTCTGCAAATCATCTCAAAGTCTTAATGTTGCTGACTGGCATGTTCTATAATATGAATTATTAATGCAAGAAAAATTTTAAATTATTTAAGATAGAGCATTAATGTGCATTTCTGAAAAGCGCGATTGTGAACGTACCGAACATGTCAATTTCGAAGATTTCCAAGGTTTCTAGACAGCATCAAGCTTCTTTTTTAAAGCGAATAACTTGTGAAGTGAAGCTTGCTCTATTTCACGAGTAAATCTTAATTTACACACAGATATTCAATGCTCTATCGGATAAACATGTTCTATCTGATATAATAATATGAACATTTATGATACATATTTAACTTTAATGATTAATTTGTTCTATGCTTGAAAAGAAGTAACTTAAATTCCAGTGGTGATGTTTTTGTGTAATTTTTTTGGTAAAAACACTGGATAGTTTACGAATAAATACACTCAAGAGCCAAAAAACCGGTGTACCTGCCTAATATCGGGTAGAACCCCGCGAGCACGCAGACGACGTGGCATGGACTCGACTAATGTCTGAAGATATGCACGTTGGAATTCACACCATGAATCCTGCAGGGCAGTCCATAAATCTATAGGAGTGCGAGGCGGTGGAGATCTCTTCCGAACAGCACGTTGCAAGGCATCCCAGATATGCTCAATAATGTTATTATCTGGTGATTTTGGTCGCAAATGGAAGTGTCTAAAGTAAGAAGAGTGTTCCTGGAGCTACTCGGTAGCAACTCTCGACGTGTGGGGTGTCACATTGTCCTGCTGGAACTGTCCAGGTCCGTCGGAATACACAATAGACATGANTGCACAATATACATGAATGGGTGCAGGTCATCGAACACGATGCTATCATATCTGTCACCGGTCAGAGTCGTATCTAGACGTATCAGGGGTCCCATTTCACGACAACTGCACACGCCCCATACTACGAAAGATCCTCAACCTGCTTGAACAGTCCCCTGTTTATATGCAGGGTCGATGGATTCATGAGGATATTTCCATACCCGTACACGTCCATCCACCCGATACAATTGGAAACGAGACTCGTCAGGCCGGGCAACCTGTTTCCAGTCTTCAACATTCCAATGGTGGTGTTGGTGGACCCAGGAGAGGCATAAAGCTTAGTGTCGCGCAGTCAACAACGGTACTAGAGTAGGCCTTCGACTCCGAAAGCCCATATAAATGTTGGTCCGTTGAATAGTTCACACGGTGGCACTTGGTGATGCCCCATCATTGATATCTGCGTCAATTTGAGAAAGGGTTGCACGTCTGTCACGTTTAATGATTCTCGTCAGTCGTTTGTCCCTTTCGTTCACAATCTTTTTCCAGCCGCAGCGATGTCGAAAGATTTGATGTTTTACAGGATTCCCTATATTCACGGTACACTCGTGAAATGGTCATACGTGAAAATCCAAATTTTATCGCTACTTCGGAGTTGCTATGTCCCGTCTCTCGTGTGCCGACTATAACACCACGTTCAAACTCTCTTAAATCTTGATGACCTGCCTTTGTTGCAGCAGTAACCGATCTAGCAACTTTACCAAAGGCTTTTTGTCTTATTAAGGCGCTGCCGACCACATCGCGTTACTCTGATTGGTACCATACCTCTCTTTTTTGCCTCAGCACGCCTATACCAATTTTTTTGGCTCTCCAGTGTACATACCTTCAGTACATATTCAACGTGTATTCTGTCTTCACTTTTGTTTCGATGCAATTAGTTCAGTCATTAAGAAAATATGAAGGTTTATATTTAATGGTATTCATTAAGGATATTATGTGACTTATAGATGTATTAATATAAATATTTGTCACTACATCACAGACAGGAACAAGAAGCGTGCATGTTGCAAGTATACGATGCGAACATAAATTCACATTCGACGCTTATTATAATAATGATTTTATCAAAATTCCTCTCTTATTCCCTGATTAATAAGTTAGCTTAACTGAACGAAGATTGCCTCTTTCGGAGTTTTACTGCCAAATTCACGTTTTTTTGGGTATCGGTTTAATGGCAGAGTTATGTGTTTGCGCCTCTGCTATCCTCATATTCTGGCACGTAAGCTTTTATCTACTTTCGTTTATTACGCTCGGTAAAAAGTTTTTTTGAGCTAAATTCATTTTCAAAATTTTAGCATCGACGAACGTTGGTGCTGATAAGAAAACACTTTATAAGTACTTTCGTGACTCGATTTTACGGCGTTAAAGGAGCTTTTTCTACTTCCCCTTATTATGACTCAGTGTTCCGGGGTACTGATTTTCTGTGTATTTATCTGATGCGTCGGTCATAACGCCGAAGTAATTGAGTTGTCGATACCATTTCGCTAATTGAAACGTTTTGATTTTCTCCCGGCTTGCGCCGGCCTACGAGGCGTGAATGTCATCGTGCCGAACTGGAAAACAGAAGGTCTCTGGCTTTTGTCTCGGCCTTGTTAATTTGAGTTTATTCAGATACTGTCATGGAATAATTTGAAAAGTGAATACTTTTCCTATGCTCTGTACAAAGTCAAACAGAAAAGGCCATAATTTTTTTTACTTACACAATATGCTTGCTTATACGATTAAATTTGTAATAAGATATCTCCAGAATAAAAAAGAATCAGTTAACAGAAAAAAATTCAGTTATTGTTGCACAAATGTACATGTCGAATAAAAGTTTTGTAGAATTAATTACATAATTTGTAAGAATTCAACGTTATACTTATGACGTAATAAATGCTATACGTCAGTTTAGTTAAGCAATCATGATTGGAATACAGAAAGTACTTAATTACGTTTCAAGGTGAAATTTTATTAATTACTATTCCATGGAGCGTATAACGANGCGCGTATAACGAGGCATTGGTAGAAAAATATATCTCAGCTGTTTGTCTCTTGTGACAGGAATATTTTATCACTGCGTAGCTTATAATATAAGGTAATCATTTAGTTGAAATATGAATAGAAAAAATTAAACGTTAACTTACAACATCTACTCATGATACAGTTAAATCAATTGTGACTAATCCACCTAGTACCTTGATTAATAAGGGAATTTTATTGGCACACTACAGTTTACATCTAGCTAAAGTCTCTGCAAGAATTTTTTTTATTTTNGGATTAATAAGGGAATTTTATTGGCACACTACAGTTTACATCTAGCTAAAGTCTCTGCAAGAATTTTTTTTATTTTGCACTCCAATTATTAATTTATACAACATAAAATGAACTTGATCTCTAACTTTAAATAGTATGTTAGTTTTGTGTTATTTGAATAACGAGTACTTGTTCCGTGTGCAATGTTAATCAATTACTGAACGTGCTTGCATGCGTTGAAAATGGCAATCTATCTCGGAGAGTACGTACTGATTCGATGCCAGTGGTCTGCAGTGTTATGGCTTTCGTTACATTGTTTACCATACCCATTCCATGCAAATTCTTCTCTCGCACATTAAGGTTGCTGTTCACGAGACAATATCGTTATTTTATATTTGTACGAAACACTTTTCAACTTCTAGACATTAATTACAAAAATTGTTTCGTCAAATAAAAAAGTAGACCCCATATTTTTTTGCATAATGGCATGTCAAAATCAAAATTGTAGTGTCTTTGGGAAGTACAGAAAATTTTAAAAACTTGCTCTTTTTCCGAATTGGGATAATTGACGTTGGAATAAGATACTATGTATTACTTCAAGAAATATTTGAGATCACGCTACGAAATGTTTTCCATGTTCTAAAAATTGCTTAAAATAAGAACTTTAGCATATTTTCTTTCTGAAATAGATATTGTTAATATGGTTTAAGACATGATCTTTCAGTCAACGTTTTTAAATGTCCTGTAAATGTTTTCGCTTATTTTATTTTTACGTTCCAAAAACACAAAAATTGTGATTTTAAATTACGAAAATGCATAAAGTATTTGGTATAAATTTTTTTTATTCGAAGAAATAGTACTTGTAAGTAAATCAACAAGTTGAGCAATATTTCGTTAAAATATAAAATAATGTATTTTTTCCTGACCAACTCTCTTAAGGTGCCCGTCTGCAAGGAGCTATTTTTGCGTTTGAGGATCAGTATAGTGCGAGCGATAAGGACTACACTCCCACACGCATCATGAGATCTATCGCCGCTATGCGCATGGTTCTGAACTGGCGTTTAGTGTTTTCACTTAGTGTTGCCTGTAAGTATGAGGATTTAAACTGTGGTGCCATCACTATAATTATGGAAAGCTTAAGCAAAGTTCAACAAGGATACTGTCGTAGTTTATCTCGTATTCGGGTAATATGTTTAATGATTCAGCAATCTGAAAAAAACGTGTTTTAACTTCGTTGAGTGCTCCAAAATAACATTCATATCATTATTGATATCTTGAAAGTACAATTCCGTCCACGTCTGGAATATATTACATTGTCTTCGAAACACCCACATTTTAAACATACTGCTAAGCTAAAGCACTGGGTAGGCGACCAGCTGAACAGCCTTCAAGAAACTAAAATAGTTTCTTTAATTTTAAACATACTGCTAAGCTAAAGCACTGGGTAGGCGACCAGCTGAACAGCCTTCAAGAAACTAAAATAGTTTCTTTAATTTTAACATATTAGTTTCTTTACTTTAGATTAAGAAATAATAGATTGCACAAAAAGTATGACGAGGGGTAATAATGACTTAAAAATAAAGAGCACAAATATCAAATGGAACAAAATTAATACGTTAAGCGAGAGCTCTAAATAATAGATGATATTATTCGTATGTCATGAAACATATAACTTGAAAATATGCTATGATGTTCGACAGTATTCAAATGTGAACTTCTGGAAGGAAAACTAAAATCAAAATTGTAAGAAGTCAAACACTTACTGTAGGAGAACTGAGAGTAAGATTTCAGACAAAATGTAAAAATTCCACTTCTGTGACTTCAATATAAGCGTCTCATCTGAAACCAAACCTTGTGAGTTGTACGAATTAGGAATTTATGTAACAATCCTTTGCCCTAAAAAAAATCTAGTGTACGTTTTTTTTCAGATGGCGATTTTGAAATAACTAAAATATTAAATGGTAAAATTCTGAGCAAACATGATACTCATACTAGAAAAAATTACCGTAATTCTCACTTCCGTTGCATGAATGACCAAAGGCAACTGTTCTGCGCAAGCAGTGTGCGGATGAAGGAAGGGCAGTGAAGAACAAACATCTCAGTGCCAGTATAGAAAGTTACGCCACTGGCCGAAAACTGGTTTATTTTCTGACAAGTAGCTAGATGTTCTTTCCGCGAAAATAACCCGCCCTCTGTACCGAGCACAGCCAAGTTAAGTGTTTAAACTACTTGGTCTGGAGTTGACCGAGCTTTCACACAATAACTCATCTCATATCTCTCTCTTTCTCACTCCCCCCACCTACCCTTGCACTTTACTATTCTTTTTCTTTATCTCCTCCTCCGAGCAAACACACTTGCCGCTCTTGACATTTTCATAACGTGACTGTTGCGATGATATTCCTCCAAGACATTTCCAGCTCTTGCTGCAACGCACTAAATTCACTTTGAAGCACGTAAATTTTAACGTGATGGGAAAGAAAGCTACTTTCGTGGGATTTGCACACATCGAAGTAAATTATATTTTTGCAGTACTACAAAAATTATTGACATGAAAGATGCACATTTANTGGGATTTGCACACATCGAAGTAAATTATATTTTTGCAGTACTACAAAAATTATTGACATGAAAGATGCACATTTATCACGACTTGTAATATTTCCATTTGGAATGTAGCAGTAATCATTTCGAATTTATCTTAGTATTCCATGGCTAAAAATGATCGCCGATACAAGGAAATAAAAAAAAAATCTTCAATAATGGTTTGTGTCTGGTNTGGGATTTGCACACATCGAAGTAAATTATATTTTTGCAGTACTACAAAAATTATTGACATGAAAGATGCACATTTACCACGACTTGTAATATTTCCATTTGGAATGTAGCAGTAATCATTTCGAATTTATCTAAGTATTCCATGGCTAAAAATGATCGCCGATACAAGGAAATAAAAAAAAAATCTTCAATAATGGTTTGTGTCTGGTACTTGATTTACCCAATATTAAAATGATATTTCATATTCATAATTATATGAATTTTAGTTTTCAACATTTTTATTTACCTGAAAAAATACGAGTTCAATAATTGGTCATTGCTTGTTAGTAGCCTCGGTGGTGGCGGTGCAATTGCTACTATTCGCATTTGGGAGAAGTTGTGGACATTGCAGTTGGTTGGCATGTTTTCACGGGAACTCCTGTTTTTCCCGCACTTACGTTTCGCCGCTGCTACATCTTCAAAACATTTCACTCTCACTGGCTCTCAAGCGCTCACTCAACATAAGATATTCAACTATCTATTAACAATTTAATCACTACTACGTACGGTCGCAATCATTAATATGTTTTTGGAGGTTCCAAGTTAGCACCTTAGTTAAGTCATTTTAGTGTGCGTGGGATTGTATTCACATGTTAATTAAGGCCATCGTAGTATTTAAGCAGGACTACAGTTAGCCTCCTTGTACAAACTGGAAAGGTAAAAAAACGTGAAAATGTAAAATATTAATTTTAATTAGTAGTTTTGGCGCATATATTTTAGAGCCGCACACACACACACACACACACATTGTATATATACACTAAAAGGACCGCAGACTCTGTGATCACTTGACAAAGTGATCTCTAAATAACCCGTGTAACACTGAGTTTCGGTGGTGGTTGCGTTGGAATTATAATGTATTCCTCAACTTCGTTGATACGCATTGTACCTCAACTGAGTGAAGTGTGTAAAGATATAACTCTTGGTTATATCAATTGCAGGCTATAGAACAAACTTATACATACCTGCATAACTAATTACATTGATCATGACAATATTACTGATGAATATTACCTTTATCAATAAAATTTATCACATAGTGCAAAAATTGAGAATATATTTCTGTATGGCAAGTAATTATTATATTGATTGTCTACTTGGTGTCTATTTTAATGTACAGATTGTTGACGAAAATCATGCGATGAGCGCCAAAAAAATATATACTATTAGAATATTATGTAAAAAAAAAATTTTAAAAATTTTTCTGCTTCTTATAATAACGAAACCAGCGAAAGTAGGATTTGTAACTATAATGACTACTAACACTCATATCAGATAAGAATGAAATAATTTTGATAATATCTTACAAATTGTGTTCTTAGAACATGACGAAAATAGGGAAAATATTAATTTTATATTATTCTTACAATTCTCTGAAATGTCAGAGGACTAAACCATGTTCGTTAAGCGATGGAGGTCTTAATTAAGTTAAAGAGTTTATTATAATTTTCTAATTTTATTTACAATATATACAATAAAAATTCTCTCGACCCAACCTCTTGCTGTTTAAAATTAATTAGTTGAATCACTACAATTTACTATTAGTTCAAAAAATTTATCTTATTTCTTAACTAAAATTATTCATAAAAGAGAGTGTATAAAAATTCAATTAATTAATGTATAAATTATATGTCTATAATTGACGGTTCGAGTATATACAACAAAGTACGTATCACACGTTCTTACAGCCCCACCTCAGTTTAGTCCAGGTCCCCCCAGTCTACAATGATCTAGAGTTCTCCGAGTGCCCTATTTCACAATTAGCATTCACTCGTCCGGTTTCACGCCCTCTCGTCTATTCACAGCACACAACACCTCGCCCGCTGTCGTCTCGCAATATCTCGTCGTCGTTAGTCCTCTTCACCATCTCTCGCAGTACTCTACTAAGTCCGGGGTACTGCAATCAGCAAAAGACTTCTACCAACAGACTGCTTACCCTTGGACTGCTGCAATATTTATAGGTCCATAGAACATCGCCCAGAAATTTCTGTAAATGCAGCGTTACGCCGAAGGTCCTATCTCCCATAATATTCTTGGGCATCTTCTAAACTCGTTGGTTTCTCCAGCAGAGGAAGGATGGGCTGTGATGCCAGTCAGGAGCCGGGCGAAGCGACAGGGCTGACTGCCCTGGTGAAGAGGAGTGTCGAGGGGAGTCAACCCTCCCACAGCGCCAGCCTGCACGTAACAGGAGCTCGCGGCCAATGCGAGATACAGCGCGTAACACTGCCCTCTCATTAAGTATGTTCATCCCGGACAGACATTCCAACGTCTGGAACTTCATACAGTGCCAGTGGGTCGATGTAGAAAACCTTAAACTTTTCTTTCAAGGATCCCCAATTGCAGATTTGGAAGGAAGTGACCCTAATTAGCTTCAAAATTTGGTAAGGGCCTTCCCAACATCCTTGGCACTGAAATGTGTAATCCCGAAGACGCTTCCTTTCATACAGCCACACTACACTCCTTCCCTAAATGCATCACCTGCAAATCTCGCATCACGTAAAGTGTTTCTCTTGATGGCAATAGACACTGGGATATGTTCGTCTCCTGTCTCCTGGTTGTATCCCAAGAAGCATACATGCAACATAGTCTATTAATTGTATTTCTCTGTTCCCTTGCCTGTGTTAACTGCAGGGTTACTTCTTAGGCGGTCCGACTCCAGTAGCTTTCAATTTCGTACCACCATATAGCGTTCAGCGGTCTTTCTTTGTTCTTTCAGATAAGATGTTGCCAGTATTTTTGATGGGACCGTAATTTGGATAAGCATGTCTGTCGCTGTCAGTTTCAATTGTTGATGCAGCTGACCGTTGGCCATTTCCTCGATGAATAGTCTCGTGCGGCATCCCTGGACACCAATCTCTTAAGTCACCCTCCTTTCCATATTTCCATCACCCTCGGTGCCTTCGTTGACGAGAGACAGGTGTCGCTGCTTCTACGGAGTTCAGAAGTTTTCCTACCACCGTCTCCAGTCTTCTCAACAAGCTCTCGGTCGTACTCACACCTGGTCAAGGTACTACTGTTCCTTTGCGAACACTGGACTTTCAATTATTCTGTCCGGCCACACTACCAACATTCCCGACTCTTAGGTGGACAAAAACTAGGTTTCCTAGCACCGACTCTGGCAGCATTGTCATTAAATGTGGTCTCCCACTTCCTCAAGACGTCCAGGATGTTATCCCCATCGTCGACATTGCATGGGGTACCTGCCTGTACTGCATGCTGCACTGATTGGCTGATTACACCTCCCATACTCGGGCCAGACCATCCTGCATGCTGTGTGGCGATGCCAGGCGTAGAGCTCTATGCACATCCACATCGGCAATAGCAACCACGAAAAAGTCGATTACGATGGCGTCGCATGCCTCCTCGGGGCACCCCTCCAGAGGCAAAAGTAAGAGTCGCATGATATCTTGCCATCGTTCTTGCAGTGGTTACCCTGGTTGCTGGATGCGTCTTCGTAGTTGCGCATGGTGGGCGTGTTACAGATATCGCTCGAATTATCGCGTGGAGTACTCCAGTCGATATCGTTCTGGCAGGGAGTGCAGTATGCTCGGAGCAGGTCCCCTCAGTACAGCCGCCAGCAAGTACGACCGCTTATCTTCAGTCCAGCAATTCAGGGCGACAAAGAACTCGATTTGGTACCGGTATTCGCGCTAAGGCGTCTGGCCATCATATGGAGAGGGCCTTATTGTGACCCCACCATTATCCACCTCTGTCTGAGGCGTATCCACACTGCAGATCTGCTGCGTTTGTTTTGAGGTGGCTGTATTGGCAGCTGCCACTACCTTCTCCTCGCTGTCCACATTTGCTGGCTCGGTGGGGGTCGATCTCGGCTCCTCCCCAGCCGCTGCATGTCTTCTGCCCTGCTGCTGCAGGAATTACTGCCATACCTTCCTAAGGGCGATTACTCCTATTTCATTTCCTGCTCAACACTGTCCATACTTTCATTCACACTGTCCATTCTAACGCTTATAGTGTCAATTTTCTTGTCCACGCAGTCTATTTTTCTATCCACATTTTCGTTTACAATGTCTATTTTTCTATCCACATTTCAGTTTACACTGTCTACTTTTCTATCCACATTTCAGTTTACACTGTCCACTTTTCTATTCACATTTTCTTTCACACTGTCTATTTTCTTATCTAAATTTTCGTTTCTACTCTCTCTAACAATACTTATAGATTCATTCACACTTTCAATTTCAATATTTACGTTCTCGTTAAATTTATAAATAACAATATTTATTTTACGATTAACATTACATATTTGGCTACTCAGTCCTTCGATCAAGGCACGAAGGGCTTCCATGTCTGCCGACATTATCATGGTTAGCATTCACAAATTTCTTAATAATTCCCTTGCCAATTAATGTAACTATTATATTTACACATTTGTACTTCTATTTAATATTTTAGTGTAATATCAATTTCAATTATTTTATTACTTTATTTTTATAAAATGACTCCATTCCACTTCTGATACCAGTGTTTCAAACACCTCGCCAACCATCGTCTCGCAATCTCCCGCCGTTGTCCGTCCTTTTTACTGATGTCCTTCACTGCACTCGACTTCGTCCGGGGTATCGCAATCAGCAAAATACTTATACCAACAGACTCCTGACCCTTGGACTGCTACATTATTTATAGCTTCGCTGGCCATCGCCCAGAAAGGTCTCTTAATGAAGCATTGCACCATGGGTCTTAGTTTCCAGAATATTCTTGCGTATCCTCTAAACTCTTCGGCTTCTCTAGCAGGGGAAAGGAGGGGCTGTGTTGCCAGCCAGGAGCCGGGAAAGCGATGTGGCTGACAATCTAGTGGGAAGAGGGGATCAAGGAAGATCAGCCCTCCCACAGCGCTGTTCTGCATGTAATGGGTGCTCGCGGCCAGTGCGAACTACAGCGCATAACAAAATTGCAACTCTCAGGTTTTGTATAAACGTTTTATTAATTTAGGTTTTCAAGTGATTTCAGTTCTCAATTATAATGTGTTGTATCTGTATCCCATTAATTTACATGTGTACATGCTTGTATGTTTATAAAAACGAACATTGCAGTCTTCCACAGCAATTATCTGAATGTAATTCTCTTTCCGAAATCAGCCACGTTGTCAATGTAGACAACATCGCCATTTCGGTGAACATATTTGAAGTCATGAATACTATAACGCCATAACAGTGACTTGATGTTAATGTTTAGAAAGCCACTTACTTTGATACTGCTTTTTTTATAAATTGTTGATAATATGACTTCATTGAAAATTGTATTTTATGTGTTTTTTTAAGTAAACCATAAAAAAATTTATGTTATGTTATATCTCGGGAACCATTCTACCGATTTAAACCACATTTATTATGTTGACAGCGCATTATGTAAACAATGAATTTATAGAAAGATATTTTTGTAGGTCTCCCATTTTCGAAGACAGAGTTACATCAACTAATTAAGCATTTATGTTTATCAAAAAAATTACTCGACCAATTTTCGCCAAATTTGGCAAGTAAGTATGGTAAACCATGTAATTGTGAGTAATTTTAATTTTTGAAGCGCTTATTTTCAAAATGGTGGTTATACAAATATTTTATGATTAATTTTTATATCTACCACATCGTTATACCTATTGCAACCAAACTTTGAATACCGAAAGTGTATATTACAAGCATTATATATGCCAACATATAGCTAATATTATTAGCCATTTTGTGAGCTTGTGCAACATGAACTAATGAATGTTGATTTCGTAGCTTGGGAATCAATGACCCTATTCCTACCTAATTTGCCAGACAAATGGTATTGTCGCAGGTATTTTAAACTGGTATGTTTTAAAAAGGTACAATACTTACTTTTAAAATTTGGTCATGTAGTTATTTTAGACTAGTACACGCCTTACCGTCGAAAATATGAATTCAATTCCTTCTTACATTCGTATGTTCACAGTATATACAACAATTGTCAAATGTAGTTATACAGGGATTTTGGTCCGCCATTTTGTAAGATATGCCACATGGATAAGTACATTTTTTGTCTTATCTCAGGAAATTATTTACCGATACCTACAAAATTTGGCAGACAAATAGTAGTTGCAGCAGATGAAGTAAACTGGTATGTTTAAAGCAGGTCAAACAGTGTTTTTTCGAAATTGCAGCAATTAGCATTGTATGCTATATTTCCGAAACCAAGTAATTATCCTAAATCAACTATGTATTCTGCCAGTTTACATTGAAAACTGGAAAATGTTTCCACACAATAACCCTTTTGTTTGCCATTTTATGATAAAGTGTCACAGCGAACTTAATTTGTTTATGACATAAATCTGGAAAAAAAAATAGATTTCCACCAAATATAGTAAACATGTAACACTCCAGCAGGTTGTGTAAACAGAAATGTTTTAAATTGTTGAGACGCCTATTTTAAAAATGGGCAGCTAATTAGCAATTTCAGCTTAGTATGCTATATTGTTCAAAATAATTTAAATTAATCAATTTAAAGTAAATGTTGTTTGCTTGCAGTATATAATAGTGTAATTGTATTGTAGGCGGCTTATTAACGCATTTTCTAACGTAGGCCCACATGAAAAAAAATATATGTCTTATGTCTTCTCTCGGAAAAAAATCAGCCAATTACTACCAAATTTGTCAAAGATGTTGTACTGTAGTAGGCTATATTAATTTTAATATTTTAAGTTAGCCAGACATTTATATTCTGAATGACGCTATAAAATATTTTTTCTAAGTGTGTCATGTAACCGATTTTAAATTAACTTTTTTTTTTTTGCAGTATCTACGGCAATGATCGAGTTTGCAAATACGTAACCCTTAGATTCTCAGTTTATGAAGATCGTCATATTAAAAAAATTTCTGTTTATGATAAGTATCGAGGACCAATCAATCGATTCCCACTCAATTATACACGCATGTTGAGCTACAATAAGTTATGTAAACAAACTTGTTTTAGGTGGGACAGGTCTTTTTTAATCGTGTGGTAGCATAATTAAAAATAGTACATAAATTATACAATTCAACATAAATTAACAAATATTTTTACAATAACATTATTAATTAGAAGCATCAATTATGCATACAGAAAAACTTCATTTGCTGGTCATTTTGCAAAATAGTGCAGGTGAGAAAATTGAACATTTGCCATATTTCCAGACAGTTAAACTTATTAACATTAAATGTTTCAAAGGTGTACTGCGATTAGAGAATAGTGGTGTTGAAACGCCCTGGTGAATTATTAAGGAAATAACCAAAAGGGATATATATGGGGGCCGGGTCATCCAAAATCAATCTAAATAAAAAAATGTGTGCGTGTACTTATGTACGTGCGTTAGAAGTTATACTTATTTGGCGTGGCTAAAATAAAATGTTATAACTTATACAAATAAATGATGTAAGTAGTAAAAACAATAAAATGACCGAAGAAAGATATTAAAGACAAATAATAAAAGTTTCATTAAATAGCATAATTAAATTACCGTCAACGCGCCAAAATAAGTATAACGTAATAAAATAATACTTACAAAATATTAATCCCAAATACTTAAAAACACATTCAAAACTTTATTGTTAACTTTTTCTCACTTACAAATTTTTCACTGCACAATGTACGTAAAATAAATTATAATTATTTATATGTTCGCAATGAAGTACAAATATTAATGAAATGTTTTTCAATNAGATATATTTATATGTTCGCAATGAAGTACAAATATTAATGAAATGTTTTTCAATTTGCTTATTACATGAACTGATTTTCTGACGGTTTTAAATATAACAACGTGTTATGTTGTGTACCTTGCGTTTGTATATAGCTAGACGATACGCGCATGCGCGTTGGGTTATACCCCTACCACGTTCACTGTAAAATTTCGGTACACTGTGCGTGCGCAACTTCTGTTGCGCACTAAACGTTTACCCTCAACGCGCCAAAAGAAGTATAATTTCGATAAAACCTCGCACAACGACAGCAGCCAACGGATAAAGAAAAGTGGACAGGGTTTTCAAATGTCCGAGAATGCTCGGCTGCTGGAAGTGAATTCACGAAATTAAAGTACCTGTACCCATACATTGCTGTGGTGAACACAGACAGTAGAGTTGTTGTCGCTACTATTTACTATTAAAAAATTTATAATTTTTACTGGAAAGTTGTTTGCAATTTTTTTAATGTTTGTAACAGTACAAACATTTTTCTTGTAATATTAACCGTTTGTAAAACTATAAGAGCCGTGTTTGTTATAGACCTCAACATATGTTTGTACTATACTGACCCGCAGTATCCACAAGCTTAAGCAAAATGGCGGACACTTAACAACTTAAAACCGTTTAATCTGTTTGTGTAGAAACTAGGGGTGATATAAAGTTTAACTACGTGCAAGAAGAAATATATTGAAAGTGTGAATAACGTAAAATATTTAAAACAACTAAAATAATCTTAGTAAAACAATGGCGTTTTAAAAAAAAATACACAAAGCTATTACACATTTATTTTAATGTAAATGTTATATACCTACAAAGAAAATTAAAAAAGAAATAAATGCCTTCTTAACTGAATAACTTCACTAGTGTTATTCCGGTATTTACCGGTGCATTTAGTACAAAAATAAGTGTAATGCTCTTTATTTAGGTTTGTCTTGTGGTTAAGTGCGTAGGATAATAAAACAAGGGACGTGGGATCTATTCCCCGTGCTGCCAGGATGAATATTTTTCGGTGAATAATATTTCGAAATAATTTTTTCCTATTCTCTGTTAATAATTCATCAAATTTGTATTCTGGAAAAAAAATTATTTTACGCTCACTTCTGAATGTGAGCTGTAATATAAACCTGTCGTTCGTAATGTTATAAATATATGTTTTGCAGATGATACAATAGAACCTTTTGTTGTTTTACAAAGGATTTTCTTGGCAACTGGGCTTCCAAGAGTTATTCTTGCAAATGTGCATAAAAGTAATTTACAGTGTAATTGCTTTTTATCCGGGGGTTTGGATTTGGTTCCCAGTATCAACCCTCGGGTTTTTCAGTTGGATGTTGCTGCGAAAGAAAATGTAAAAATATCGCCATATAGTCTATCTTGGAGAGCCTCGGGAGTAACCACCGCAGTGGCACCTGGAACTTGACGCTCAACCAGTCGAGCTACGTTCACAGTTCTCAGATCAATAGGGCACATTATACGATTTCCCCACCAAATAGGAACAAGCACTTTGAAATACAAAGAAAAGGCAGTTCTCTTTTAACATTAATTATATTATCAATTGTCACAGAACATTTTCCAGTATCCAAATTTACCAGGAATTTTTCATGTCATCACACTATGGTGTATTGGTAGTCATAACATAATGATTTTATAGTAAATTATGCTAAATGGCAATGTCGGAATCAACAGGCGAACCATTTTAAGACGTTCATACTCAGATTTTTAATTGCAGCGGAAAAAAAACGATAATTTCCATCTGTACTTTCGTGCTGCCCAAGAACTGGAGAAGATTGTGTACATTGTATCCAATAAATCGTTCCGTTTTTGCAAGATAGCTTATTCCATAATGATTCAAGTCCTTCCCCGGGTACTGTTAACAACAATACGTACCGAGTCGACTTTAAGAGAATGATTAAAATTAAGAGCTAACGATTGAAGGCAGGTGACTTACTGTCATCTAATATTACACTTATTATACGCTTTTATCAAAATCCGTTACATTAAAAGATTTCACACAGTATCCGTACTGAATTTCGGAACCTGACCTGGCATATTATGCTCAAAGCGTTGTCATGATAATATTTCAAATCCAGACAATTTTCGTTGTAAGTGAGTTCAAGAAGTTCTGAATCAAGCATAAAATGCGTACTCTGAATTATGAATGATGGTAAAACCCTTCTACGTGTTATTTTTGACAAATTTACTCAATATAGTGTGGTCAAACATATAGACCTATCAATTCTGAAACATTATTGTCCTTTCACTTCGGCCTAAGCGCAAAGGTTCAAGTAAAGAATACCAGAAGAGATGTTCTAGAGCTTTCGTCATCACAAGACTGACCGCACAGAACCAGTTTACCTTTAGATTTGGAAGTAAGCACTATTTCGCAACCAGTTGGCTGGGCATAGTAAAACGATGTAACATGCCCTCTGTAAGCTGAATAACAATATCTATCTTGAAAATCTTAGATTTAGTAAAATAAGTCGAAATATTGTATTTTGTTTATTTAATAGTGACCAGGATAGTTACGAGAAATTTACAGTTTTGAATAGCACTTGCATTACAGTAATTTAAAACTTGATACAAGTTATCGTACAATTATTATTTAAGGAACTCTTTAACCGCGTAGTAATGTGTGGATTAAACCGAACTCAACAATTGATTTTGGCGAGGAATTTCCAGTATCTTAACGACTGCGGATATGTGTGATCTTGATACTACAGTTCACATTCTAGTGTCTTATATCGTGCAGTATTATAAGAATAAGTACCTTCCGCGCTTTGGCAATTTAAGTTCGGTGAACCGAATTTACGCTCAATTGACACGTTCGTCTTACAGTTGACTCAGTAAATAACAAGACAAAGAAGGTCAACTCTTATAGTTTTCGTGTCTCTTTATCACCTTTTCTATTGTTCTGATATCCAGAATACCCTGATTTAAATAATGTACGATAAAACTTGGCGTATGTTACAAAACATAGTGCTCGTAAGAATGTCTCAACAAATGCCCTCCGAAACTGTAAGCGCCTTGTGAGACCAAGCGAGGAATGGGACAGAATATGTTTCACTAGTTTTTCTTCCGGCGAGAATGACAACTCGTCCATACGGTGTGGTTTTCTGTTTTCAAAAACAAGCACATTTATTGTGGTTTGTTACCACTTGATCGTTTTTAGTGTCTTGCTGAAATATTTACATTTTCTCCTACAGCATTGTGTGTGAATGATTTTATGATCGTTTCCGGGAGTTTTNGTGTCTTGCTGAAATATTTACATTTTCTCCTACAGCATTGTGTGTGAATGATTTTATGATCGTTTCCGGGAGTTTTTATAGAGGCTTGATAGGCTTTCGTCAGTGGATTTCTGAATGAGCCATTTTATTATATTTGCAACGGCTACAANTTTTTATAGAGGCTTGATAGGCTTTCGTCAGTGGATTTCTGAATGAGCCATTTTATTATATTTGCAACGGCTACAAGAATTGTTACGATTTAGAGAATAGGGCGCTTGAACTGGAGCAAATATACTGATAGCTTAAATTCTAGTGTCCGTGTCAATATAATTTATGTAATACATTTAAGCGGTATTTCTTTATTTTGTGGATTTTATATACTATGGGGTATTAAATAGTTAAAGCCATGGTACGTCCCTGGAAACCCATCGCGTATTTACACGTCCGTAAACTTACAATATATGGACTATTTATTTATTCGTTCACTGTAAATTTCGCTCAAAAGTAAATAATGTGTCTTTTTTTGTTTTGAAATCTCAATCGCTGCAATAAAAACACAAAATAAACTGGCTATAGTGTATATACGTTTATATGTAAATATATTTACACACATTAGCTTTATACGCCGTTGCCGAGGTTTAATTTTGTATTTTAGTAATCTCCAAATGCAGTATTTTCAGTGAATTGTAATACCTTTCCTGAATGTAACCTAACCTTCAAGCCGTATTATCACGAAAAGGCTAATCACTTTTTTGATCACAATTTTAGGTAGTATAATTCTTATTTAATACAGACAACTTAAACGTTACTGAACTAGGGTTATGTCGCAATGCCCTTTAACTTCAAATTAATCCTATTTTACAATATTTTGTCCACTATATCTTAAGTACCTAATGGGTGTTTTACAAGAGTACACTTAACTGAATAACTACAAGTAGAAACACATATCCACCAGACTGAATCTTTAAGTTTTGTACCGGATAGCTTAGTTTATATTCCTACCGTTGGCGGAACTATTTAAACACTAGTTTATTAAAGCATATTTAAACCACAACAACGAAAACTACATTCTTCAGATAAGTTGTGCAACCTTTACTGAATTTGTTCTGACGCAGTAAATTTAACTAAAGGTAATGCAACTTTTAATAAACTAGTTTCAAAACATGTCAGCAAAAGTATAAAACTCAATCAAGAAATAATGGCAAACTAATTTAGTAACATATCCAATCAAGTACCACTTTGTTTAAATATGATAATGCAGACTAAATTTGCCGTTCTTAAGTTAAAATGTTTCATTGAAACTAAGTTTGTAGTGGCAGTAGCTTACATTTGTTGGTTTATTTATGCGTAATAACGCTTATTGTTTGTAAAGATATTCTGCAGTTCACCAAAATCACATGACGATTATATGTCCTTAATAACAACTAAATATTCGAAATGAATGGAGAAAGAATCAACAACATTTGAAATTGTGCGTCCCCCTAGAAGGCAGGTTTATTGATCATTGGATTTAGCGTCGGGGAGTGATAGATGTCGTGAATGAGAGATAAATGACCTGTTTTTATGGTTTTGGGCCCGAAAAGAGCCGAAGCAAATTTTGGTATTCCCAGTATTTTAAGTAAGGCACTGAAGGCTGCAGATTCGTCAAACGATGTACAATTGTGAAGAACAAATGTATATACTAACATACATGCAAACAACTTGGACCTTATATACAAATGGTGCTGAATTCGTAAATGATACATGTTAGTAGGAAATCAAGTGTAATTACAGTTTACAAAAATATGTAGTGCTCTTATTGGAAAAATAGTTACGCGTCGAATAGCAGCATGAGACTTCTGTGCTATAATGTCTCTCAACTATAGATGGAAAATTATTTTCCCCGGATAATTTTTTTTTTCATACATGAAAGGCCAATATGAGGACCTAGAACAAAACGTGAATTTAAANTTATTTTCCCCGGATAATTTTTTTTTTCATACATGAAAGGCCAATATGAGGACCTAGAACAAAACGTGAATTTAAATATTTTGAACAAGGATTTCGAATTCATTCAAGTAAACTGTTAGTGAACATAATTAAGATATACAATTGCGCCCATATTTGTAAACATACATTGTCAGTTTGAAGAATTATCGGGACCAATATTGCAAGTTGCTTACTAGGAATTTAAATGTATATGTATCTACAAGGAAATCTTCCTATCGATATTATAAGAAGAGGCAAATAGTCCAACTACAATTTTAACGCAACTAAATATATTGTTTTCCAGTTCTTAGACACAGACGATACAAATACTAAATTTTGAGTCTAGTGTTTGTTTCGTCTTCCACGACTTATTTCCCAAAACTTTCCGCCTTCAAATTCACACAGTAAGCTTTATTTGCGTGATAACATCACTATTTATTACTCCAAAACTTCATTACAAAAATGTTGTGTGAATCTATNCAGTAAGCTTTATTTGCGTGATAACATCACTATCTATTACTCCAAAACTTCATTACAAAAATGTTGTGTGAATCTATGTTATGCTGGAGTAAACTGTGTTGTTTTCAATATTTGCTTTCAAAATCAGTTGTTATAATTTTATTTAATATAAAATCCCAAAGATTTCTACGATGCAGGATCTTTATAGCCAACTCTTTTTAGGCACTTAAGGTGAAATCTTTTAGAATTTATTAAAATCTCATTAGTAAGCTTCCAACGATCAATTCGAAACTGTTAACAGATTTGAGATTATCGACTCCCACTCTTGAAGTATTTTTTGTTAGAGGGTGGTGGGATAGAGGGATTGTTCAAAGGGTGGGAGACAAAATTATACGAATAAAAACTGAAATCTTAAAAACCACATGATTTTTTGCTCTAAAAAATGTCAAAACTGGAACTTTACGTTCCTCAATATAACTACCTAACAATTTTTATTTCTGTATGAACAAACGGTAGAACTCAATTACTTGTACCACATAGTAAATTCATTTATGAACTGTATCTATGCCCGTGAGTATGTTTACAGCATGTATTTATATATATGTTTTATGGGACAAAGGNATGGACAAAGAATGAAAATATACAGAAAACATTGTGTATTAGGTGTAATGTGTATTATGAAACTATAGTATTCATAGCATCACAAATCAATTAATAACATTAAAATTGTACTATGGAATAGTATGTTTTATGTGAACATTGGATGATAACTGACGGAAAGAGCGGTTATATAATTCCTACTAATACAATATACAGCAAGAAGTTGCTGATATATCTGATGAGCCTACTTTCGTCTCTCTGGGTGAAACTAATTTTTAATAAACTTCTTAAAAGCCTAGATGGTAGGAAGGTATTGGTGTCTCGTTGACAGCATTATCATTAGAGCTGAAACCAGAAATATATGCAAAATTATGGATACAATTACAAATACACAATTGCCTTACCAGGGTCTCGACAAAGGGAACCTCGCTCCAAAAGCTAGCGTGCAACCAACTACTGCACGGAGGTTGGATTTGCATCAGCAACTTCGGAACTAAAATAAATAATGTTTTGGTAGGTAAGGTTTACTAACCTGAAATATTTATGTGGCCTTAGTTNTTATTTTCCCCGGATAATTTTTTTTTTCATACATGAAAGGCCAATATGAGGACCTAGAACAAAACGTGAATTTAAAAATTTTGAACAAGGATTTTGAATTCATTCAAGTAAACTGTTACTGAACATAATTAAGATATACAATTGCGCCCATATTTGGAAACATACATTGTCAGTTTGAAGAATTATCGGGACCAATATTGCAAGTTGCTTACTAGGAATTTAAATGTATATGTATCTACAAGGAAATCTTCCTATCGATATTATAAGAAGAGGCAAATAGTCCAACTACAATTTTAACGCAACTACATATATTGTTTTCCAGTTCTTAGACACAGACGATACAAATACTAAATTTTGAGTCTAGTGTTTGTTTCGTCTTCCACGACTTATTTCCCAAAACTTACCGCCTTCAAATTCACACAGTAAGCTTTATTTGCGTGATAACATCACTATCTATTACTCCAAAACTTCATTACAAAAATGTTGTGTGAATCTACNTACTCCAAAACTTCATTACAAAAATGTTGTGTGAATCTACGTTATGCTGGAGTAAACTGTGTTGTTTTCAATATTTGCTTTCAAAATCAGTTGTTATAATTTTATTTAATATAAAATCCCAAATATTTCTACGATGCAGGATCTTTATAGCCAACTCTTTTTAGGCACTTAAGGTGAAATCTTTTAGAATTTATTAAAATCTCATTAGTAAGCTTCCAACGATCCATTCGAAACTGTTAACAGATTTGAGATTATCGACTCCCACTCTTGAAGTATTTTTTGTTAGAGGGTGGTGGGATAGAGGGATTGTTCAAAGGGTGGGAGACAAAATTATACGAATAAAAACTGAAATCTTAAAAACCACATGATTTTTTGCTGTAAAAAATTTCAAAACTGGAACTTTACGTTCCTCAATATAACTACCTAACAATTTTTATTTATGTATGAACAAACGGTAGAACTCAATTACTTGTACCACATAGTAAATTCATTTATGAACTGTATCTATGCCCGTGAGTATGTTTACAGCATGTATTTATATATATGTTTTATGGACAAAGAATGAAAATATACAGAAAACATTGTGTATTAGGTGTAATGTGTATTATGAAACTATAGTATTCATAGCATCACAAATCAATTAATAACATTAAAATTGTACTATGGAATAGTATGTTTTATGTGAACATTGGATGATAACTGACGGAAAGAGCGGTTATATAATTCCTACTAATACAATATACAGCAAGAAGTTGCTGATATAACTGATGAGCCTACTTTCGTCTCTCTGGGTAAAACTAATTTTTAATAAACTTCTTAAAAGCCTAGATGGTAGGAAGGTATTGGTGTCTCGTTGACAGCATAATCATTAGAGCTGAAACCAGAAATATATGCAAAATTATGGATACAATTACAAATACACAATTGCCTTACCAGGGTCTCGACAAAGGGAACCTCGCTCCAAAAGCTAGCGTGCAACCAACTACTGCACGGAGGTTGGATTTGCATCAGCAACTTCGGAACTAAAATAAATAATGTTTTGGTAGGTAAGGTTTACTAACCTGAAATATTTATGTGGCCTTAGTTTTGAAAATAAGAGTCTCAGGCATATTATCAATGTAAATTTACATGGCCTACCATAGAGCTACATGGAAGATAAATTTATTAGAAATCAGGTGATTGGCTACCAATTTATATCACAAAAACCTAATTTTGTCATTTGGCGATATCGTACAAAAAGGCCTTAAAACAGGCTCAATATTATAAACTTATAATAGAAAAGGTCAACATAACGAGTATTGTAGAAATTGATTTAATTGTTTTATATAAATAACGTTGCGACAGTGACATAGCCGCGCGCTTATTTGTTGGAATCGCTCCTCTGTAAGGCGGCCTGCTCCTTGGTCGAATCGGCTCCCCTCCTATTTTCACTCCTCATTTCCCTCCCTTGATTACTCCTCCTTGTACGTCAGCCTTTTTTAATCCCAGGACTAGTTTATAAAAGTTGTTACACGCCTTGCGCATGCCTCATTCTGCACCTGTGAAGAAGATCGTCGAGTTGACGCCTGCTAGAGCTAATTTGAATTGTAATATGAGCTAAAATTTTCAGTTTACCCGTACTTGGACGAGGGTGCTAAAGGATGGCGTTTAAATAATGCAGTTGCGTGAGTGGCTGATTATGCTGGAGCTTTTAAAACGGTGAGTCGTGGTTTTATCTTTTCAGTTGTGGTTCAGTTCGGTGTTTATATTAAATAATTGCTTGGCGTAGTATTGTGTTGGTTTGGGGCTTTGCAGTGATTAAGATTTTTTATAAATTGTGTTTTTGGACGCCTGCCTAAATTGTAGTTTCAGCCTAACTAATTTCTTGCTTCTCTGTATAATTCCACTAGCTTTAACGTGTTGTGTATAGTATCTTGGTTGCTTCCCAATGATTTGCTTAAAGGCTTATTGTCCCTACTGTGCTACCATGACTTATATATTGGGCCTAGTATGTCGAATTGTTCTAATTGTCGTCGTCGGTTATTTTATTCGATTGAGCTACGGTTATCGTCTACGGACTGCCTCTATCGAGTCACTACTTTAACGTAATATTTCATTTCAAATATTAACTTGTATTTTTACCTAAAGAAGGCTTTACTGGGCCTGAAACGCTAACACCCTTCAGTTAAATTTCTCTACTAAATATCTTGAATTTATCTAGTCATCAATAAAACTGTTTGTATTTAGATATATATTCATATTATTATCCTTATTTTTTTTTTCAATTAAATATTTACTGTTTATTTTGTAGTACCATAATACTATTGAATAAGCAATTGCGTAGCAATTGGATCTTTTCTGTGAGTTTTGAAGTATTTCTAGTCAACAGCGTTACTTTTTTATGATTTCGAAACGTTTTATACTACTTGGCTTGTTTGCCAGTTAAATATTTATTGAAATTTTGAGCTACGCAATACTTTGGAGAGAGCAATTTAATATATTGGTTAAAGTACTTTTATTTATATTTTTTGNGCAATTGGATCTTTTCTATGAGTTTTGAAGTATTTCTAGTCAACAGCGTTACTTTTTTATGATTTCGAAACGTTTTACACTACTTGGCTTGTTTGCCAGTTAAATATTTATTGAAATTTTGAGCTACGCAATACTTTGGAGAGAGCAATTTAATATATTGGTTAAAGTACTTTTATTTATATTTTTTTAATTGTGAGCCTATGGCGTTTGGAATGTTACATGTCATACTTTTTGTATAATTTCAATGCAAATGTTCAAACCTAAGGTGCTGCAAACTTGTGAAATATTCTGAAATTACAGAGCATGAAAGTGATATCGTGTTTGTATTATTTGTGCTATGGCGCAACATATAAAACCCACCTCTACCGAAAATAATAAACATATCTGTATAAAAGTAATATATAAAAACTTGTCCATATGAATAATAAAATATTTAATTTATGTATGAAATCGATATGACTGCCATCTTGTAAATCACTGTCTGAATCTCTTAAATTATATATACACATAGCCTTATGTTGAACTAATGGTCTGCGAAATTTGGTGGAAGTTAGTTGAATAGTTCCACAAATATTGCATAAGTGTTCTACATTCTCATTTAGCATTATCTTACACAAATTCTGGAAAGCAGGATCTTTGTAAGCATGAATAATGCTTACACTATGTAGGTGGATTTTATTAAATTTATATATATAACGTACTTTTATAAATTATTTACATCAACGCTATTTAAAAAGGCCTGCCCTACCGAAAATAGATAAATTTACTTGGCCTACCATAGCACTACTTGCGTGTAAAATTGGGTGATAATCGGTTTATTGGTCCCCGAGATATGGCAAGCAACCTCCATTTTATCATGTGACGATCTTGATAAATGGTGGAAAAAAATTTATGTATTAGCACAATTAGTGATTGCCATATATATTTCCAGCCCATAAACTTCGGTTGAATTTGTTTGATGTGGCAAACAAGTGGCAAACCGAGCAATAATTTTTGCATTGCTCTTATTTTAAAAGTAAGTGACCAACCAATTAAAAAATATAAAATGAGATAGTGTACAAAAAAATACTGTTATACGCACGAAGTTGGTGGGAAATATATAATTGNATTAAAAAATATAAAATGAGATAGTGTACAAAAAAATACTGTTATACGCACGAAGTTGGTGGGAAATATATAATTGTTTCCAAAGAAGGTTAGCAGTTTCTATAATATTTTTTGGCTTTTTTGATATTTATTTTGAATTTCTACCTACATCGGATCCAATTACATGCCATTTTATACAGAATTTTAAGACAAATCCTGCGAGATGTCGATCATTTAAATCGGATAAATAGTTTGCGAGAAGTGAGGGATGTATAACCTTAATTTGGCACGTGCTACTATCCTCTAAAATGGCGGCGAAAAGAGTTTGTGTATAAGCTTATTTAATGCTTCCATAGATACTGTCAGTACACAAAGATATGTTGAATTTGAATACACTGATTCGTAGATACAACATAGGCTACTAAGCTAAAATGTTTATATATCCGCCATTCTTAAAATAAGNATGTTGAACTAATGGTCTGCGAAATTTGGTGGAAGTTAGTTGAATAGTTCCACAAATATTGCATAAGTGTTCTACATTCTCATTTAGCATTATCTTACACAAATTCTGGAAAGCAGGATCTTTGTAAGCATGAATAATGCTTACACTATGTAGGTGGATTTTATTAAATTTATATATATAACGTACTTTTATAAATTATTTACATCAACGCTATTTANTAACGTACTTTTATAAATTATTTACATCAACGCTATTTAAAAAGGCCTGCCCTACCGAAAATAGATAAATTTACTTGGCCTACCATAGCACTACTTGCGTGTAAAATTGGGTGAGAATCGGTTTATTGGTCCCCGAGATATGGCAAGCAACCTCCATTTTATCATGTGACGATCTTGATAAATGGTGGAAAAAAATTTATGTATTAGCACAATTAGTGATTGCCATATATATTTCCAGCCCATAAACTTCGGTTGAATTTGTTTGGTGCGGCAAACAAGTGGCAAACCGAGCAATAATTTTTGCATTGCTCTTATTTTAAAAGTAAGTGACCAACCAATTAAAAAATATAAAATGAGATAGTGTACAAAAAAATACTGTTATACGCACGAAGTTGGTGGGAAATATATAATTGTTTCCAAAGAAGGTTAGCAGTTTCTATAATATTTTTTGGCTTTTTTGATATTTATTTTGAATTTCTACCTACATCGGATCCAATTACATGCCATTTTATACAGAATTTTAAGACAAATCCTGCGAGATGTCGATCATTTAAATCGGATAAATAGTTTGCGAGAAGTGAGGGATGTATAACCTTAATTTGGCACGTGCTACTATCCTCTAAAATGGCGGCGAAAAGAGTTTGTGTATAAGCTTATTTAATGCTTCCATAGATACTGTCAGTACACAAAGATATGTTGAATTTGAATACACTGATTCGTAGATACAACATAGGCTACTAAGCTAAAATGTTTATATATCCGCCATTCTTAAAATAAGCGTCTGATCTTCTTTAAACATACTAATTAAGCTGACCTACCGTATTGCTTCCTCTATGAGAAATTCGGTATGAATAAGTTAATTGTTTTCCGAGGTATGAGAAAAAAAATANTTTGAATACACTGATTCGTAGATACAACATAGGCTACTAAGCTAAAATGTTTATATATCCGCCATTCTTAAAATAAGAGTCTGATCTTCTTTTAAACATACAAATTAAGCTGACCTACCGTATTGCTTCCTCTATGAGAAATTCGGTATGAATAAGTTAATTGTTTTCCGAGGTATGAGAAAAAAAATAAATTTTTCAAGTGGAGCAATATTACAAAATGGTACTCACAAAAGCTTTATGTATACAGATTTGAGGATTGAAATACATATTACTAGCATATAAAGTAAAGTTGAAATCGATTACGTGGTTTCGAAAACATAGCATATATGAATATTATCCCGCCATTAAAAATTATGTGTATTACCCATTTAAAGCAACCTTTACACATAATTTCCAATAATATAAATGGTTTACGAAAATTTGGTATGTTTAGGCTAGTTTATTCATAAAAAATTGTTAACCATGTGACATCATCTTACAAAATAACGGTCATAATGTGCTCCTTGTATACACATTTGATGGATGTAATAGATAATTGAAATTGGTTATGAAATTTCGTAAATTTAGCATAACAAAATAACATGTTTATACAGCCGTAATTTTTAAAAGTGTCCGTACCGCTTCTCATATACAAATTTACATATTGTACATTTTTTGCCAAATGTTGCATGTATCGGTAGATTGTTTCCCGAAATATGACGTGAAGTCTTTATTTCTTCATGTGTTGGCATCTTACGAAATGGCGGAAAAATGTGGGTGTGTGTTGACATACATGACGCTCGTAGTAGTAATATAATGCATATAATGTTTTGTCGAAATTGCTGGAACGGTATGATCGATAGAGCAAATAAACATAAAATATTTTTACGGTCGCAAACTTTTAATATATTGCTTTTAACATTTCAATAGCATTAATTTACATGTCTTAGTAAGTATTACGTACGTACCGAATTTGGCAAGAAATTGTTTCGTATTTTTAGAGATAAAACGTAAAAACATTATTTATTTATCTAAAGGTATCTTGCGGAATGGCAAATTAAATACGATTGTCATCTGTAAATTCAATGCTTCCTTTTTTTGTATTGTTTAAATAAAAAAATTTGTTTGAATCGGTAAAATGGTTCCGAGATATTACATTTTACCCTAAATATTAAAATCCCATTTTGAAAATAAGCATTCGGCATTGCCGAATACTATAAAAGCCGGACGACATTTCAAGTACTCTATGTGTGCTACCGAGTGAGAGAGTGAAGATATTTGGTCGGCTGTCAATAGCGATGTCTTGAGAGCCGAGTGTATTACCGAGTTCAGTGAAATTTGGTTTACGCGTTTTAAGTCGGTGCGGTGGGGTGAACGGGTGTCACAGATACACACATAAACACCTACACAGACAATAAATTGGTCACATTGCCCTATTTTTCCTTCGAGAAGTATGACAAAATGTGAGTTGAGGAAGATTTTCGACCGGCTGTACCTCTTTTATTTATCGTTACAACTTTACCACTGCACAACCTATGGTCTGTGTGTGTCAACCGGTTATTTGTTAAATATTCAAACGTTTATTCTTTAAATCATTATGAAAATGCGGTTCATGGCGCTTCTTTGTCGACTTCAAGCCTTTAAATCACGCGACGAACTCAGCCGACTCTTTGTTGATAAGTTATGTACAACTGCGGCTTTTATTAATGGTATTTAAGTGTTCTACTGAGAAAATAGTAACTAGGAAAGTAATATTTATTCTCTTTTCACAGTAGTGCGCACATATGAATCGTAATAAAATAGTCGATTGTTTTGGAAAGCTCATTTAGGGAACTGCACGAGCACTTTCTTTCAAAGAGGAACGGAAAACAACAGTGATAAAGCAATAAAAAACCGTTGGGTGGGATCAAGCACACGAACACCCCAGTGCCTACTGGGCACTTTACCGCATGATTTGTACCTTCGAAAATGGAGAAACAAGCCAAGTGTAATGAGCTTTAAAAATGTGCGTGCAGTTGATACGCACAATCTGAATACACTAGCTCCTAGGTAATGTTTTCATTAGGTGTAAAACCATTTTTTATTGAGCTATATACGAACCAGGAAATCGTAGTAACGAAATAGGATGGATTTACATGTAATGACGGAACCCTTATGTACACGAACTTTATAGAGAATTAAAAAACTACTTCAGTTTACCTGTGCAATATAGTTTTGGGCTAGCTATCTAAATAATGAATTATAAGCACATCAACAATCAGTGACTCGTGGTTTCCGGCATACATATAAACACGAGGGATTTTTGACGCTTTTATTAATCACCTCAACAACCCGGTTGGATCTGTAATGAAAGTTCTGGTTTAATATCGTAAAATAGAAGCAAAAATATTAAGAATCCCGTAATTTTCAGTTTATTGCACTATAACTATCAAAATGATTTATAGTTACTTCGGTCAAACTAAAATAGCCATAACATTAATTTCTGCATTACACGAAATATGCTAGAAAATATAAGCTGATATTCTCCTCAATAACGAATTAGTTATTATCTATCGTAAAGTGTTAAACGGTTAACCGAACTTGTAAATAACCTTCACGATTCTGGAAACTAGGAATACAAATGTTGTGTTGAACTTCGTATGTTTACAAGCGAAAGTCTCGAACATTCTTTTATTTCGAATTTGTATTATACTTTCCCAAAGAAAAATAAGCTTTGAAGATAACCTTCCCGTGTGTGAATGCGTGTGTATATGTGTGTGCACCCACCCCCTCCGTTAAACAGTTTAACACTTGCACAGAATTTTACCTGACCCAGAATACTTGCAATATTTTATAAGGGCAAAAGCATTTACATTTTTGACCACGGGGGATTCTTTTTTTTTAAATAGTGACCACTTTACATTTTCAGATCAATGTTTCACCCCAAGAAACAATCAACATGTTTTCATCAAAACTGATAAGTTATTTATTTACACAGTTATCACCTTACTCAGGAAAGTAAATCTCCATTGGTTAACACCTTCCGATGATAGTCACCTGAAAAAATTAAACTCTTAATTCATATTTAAGGAAACACTAAACAAATTTCACCCAAATTCGATTTACAAATAGNAATGTTTCACCCCAAGAAACAATCAACATGTTTTCATCAAAACTGATAAGTTATTTATTTACACAGTTATCACCTTAATCAGGAAAGTAAATCTCCATTGGTTAACACCTTCCGATGATAGTCACCTGAAAAAATTAAACTCTTAATTCATATTTAAGGAAACACTAAACAAATTTCACCCAAATTCGATTTACAAATAGTGCAACTGGAGGCAACTCAGTAGTTACATAATTCAAATAGATAAAACAATTATTTTTTTAAAAAGTTCTTACAAAACCGTTTTAGCTTAATATATTGCACCAACCAAACCAATGGTCCCAATTCAACCAATCTTAATATGCTGGCTGTACCTATATATATAGTTAATTCAGCAAAATAAGTGCTGCTTAACAACCATTTTTGCCTGCATTCCGAAGGAAGAATAGGCTTGAGATCATTTTCCCTTCTGTGTTTCTGTGTATAGGTGTGTGTCTTTTTTTATGAGTGTGTGTGTCCCCCCTTAAAACCATTCGAACGCTTGAATAAAGTTTCACCAAACTCGGTAAACTTAGACAAATAAGTAAGAATATCTTACTCTTATAATATTTAACCACAACAGGTGCTTATTTTCAAAATGGCGGTCATTAAAAAATTTACTGTGCTATGTCTTTTCTCGGGAACTATTAAAACGATTATTACCAAATTTTACATTTCAACATTGCATTTTGTAAGCATTAAATTCACAGATGGATATCGTATTTAACTCGCAATTTCAGAGGAAAGATTTACATGAAAAACAAATTGAGCTTTTGCAATATATTTCTAAAAATACTTAACTGGTTATCGCCAAATCATACACATAAGTGATACTACAGCAATACACATAAATATATGCAATTAAAATAAATAAAGCACTTAATTTCAAAATGTCAGTCATTAAAATATATTATGTTTATTTGTTATAGTTCGGCCAATTTCGACCAGAATTTTCCTGTTATCTTTTACAAGCATGATATATGCTAACTCATAACCACTTTTGCCTGCCATTTTGTAACATAGTGCCTTCTGAAATAATAGAGTTTTTTATCATAGCTCGGGAAGCAGTCAACTGATTCCTACCAAATTTGGGAGAGAAGTTGCACTACGATAATCCATATAAATGTGTATGTTTTATGAGGACCAATTAATTATTTTCTCATATAAACATTTTAGCTTAGTATACTACTTGTATTATACCATGCAATCATTTGCAACTTTTCCTTGTATGCTGGCAGAATAGATTACAACAATCAATTTAGAATACACACAAACTCTTTTTGTCACCATTTTGTAAGACAGCTCCTCATTTTAAAATAAAGTTTTGGTATCATCGTCAGCTATTTTTTAAGATAGCGCAAAGTAAAAATAAGGTTTTTATTTCATATCTCTGGAAAAGATCAGCAGAGCCTTACGAAATTTGGCAAATAAGTAGTACTACGGAATGCCATCAAAATGGGCATGTTTAAATAAGGTGAACACTTACTTTCAAAATGGCAGTCTTATAAAAAATGTTATTAGTATATTTTTACAGAACAAATAAAACCAATTACAACTTACATTCTAATGATGGCAGTATCGATTAAGTCCATCATACAGGTTTACTCGGAGCCTCTTTTGTCAGCCATTTTTAAGTCAGCTCGCATGGAAAAATAAAGCTATTACGTAATTTCTCGAAAAACAATATACCAACTCCTATCTTATTTGGCAATTAACTAGTACTACATAATATTTTATGTGGACCAGGCATTTATTTTGAAAATAGCAGTCATATAAATTATTTTAGATAAGTGCATTAGAATTACTAAAATATGTAACAAATTCAACTAAATTTGGCATGCTCGCAGTATCTATAAAAATATTAAATACGTTCATACAGAGCCTCTTTTGTCCTCCACTTTGAAATATAACATCATACGAGAAATGAAGTTTCATTTTTCATACCTCGGGACACAATTTACCAAGCAGCACCATATTGAGACGGATCGATTTACTTTTATAGTCTGTCTAAATCTGCATGAGTTAAAGAGGCAGTCGTATATTTCAAAACATAACAGAAGTGTTATTACTTTAGTTTATAATGCTACATGTCCCAAATAGTTTCAACCCAAATTTAAATGTTGACAATGCCAATGACAATAATCGACTCAGCTAATACATAGTATTTTTCAGCACCTTTTGTAAAAATAGCATCACCACATGAGAAAATAGGGATTCCATGTCATATATTGGGGACCAAACAAACATTCCCACCAAATGTTTCAGACGATAAGTGCTACAGCATGTCATGTAACCTTAAATGATCCAAGCAACCCACGCCCTTGATTTTTCAAAGTACCCTGTAATTATTTCAGGTTAGTAAAGCTCGTCTGTCATAAAATTATGCTGATTACAACAGAAGTTTGTGCTCCTTATCTCCTACCTCCGTAATACAGTTGGTTGCATGACAGCTTATTTTACGAGGGGTTCCGAGTTCAATTCCCAGGAGAGGTAAATATTTATTTGTAATTGTCTCACTAATACTGCTTATGTTTCTACGTCCACCCCAAATTATATCTCTGTCTACAAGACGTCATGGCCTAGCCACGATTTTAAGAACTCCATAAAAACTATAAATAAACTTGCAGTGGATTAGCAACATAAACGTTTCCTGTTTCGGGAACTACTAAACTGACATAGGTTTACAACCAATGCTATGGTAGGACCCCATATTCAGACATTTTTTAGAGAAGAGAATCCATATTAATATTTACGCCAATTTCGTAAAACAATATAAAACATTATTTAAACATTTATTTACACGGTGTTTTTACATTCACCATTTTGTATTGTTGTGCTAGATAAAACAACCGCATTCTTTAATATACTTCACAGACTTTTAAAACAAATAGGGAGAAACATATTTTACGAATATGAAATATTAAAAAGGCTTGTTTTAAATGGATTGGTTACTTATTTTCATAATGAAAATTGTGTAGGAATTTGTTATATTTGACCAATTTCAAACCATCTAACATATATGAACCGATTCTGGCAACCATAAAGTCAATTGGAATATAACTTGTGGTTTTTTTTACATAAATGATCCCACTACAAAGTCATTTTAATATCTCATCAGAATTACGTGCATATACTATTTGTAGAGTAATGAGAATAAATTCTTTTTATTAATATACATATACATTTTTTTTTTAAGAAGAGATTTCAGTCGTTTGCAAGCTCTGGTAATCAGCAAGAAATATTAATATACGGCCTACTGATTTTTAATGTTGTGAGAGTTCTCAATATTAAATACACTTTTCATGTTTTATCTAGAATATGCTAACATAGAGTCAATGACGAATTTCAGGTTTCATTAACTGCTTTGTTGCTAAGGTGGAAAAAAAATGTTTTAAATACGCTTTCCTTGAAATTCGGTGAAATCGTTCTAGGCGCTATGAGTGCGGAGATAATATTTATTAAACATTTCCTTGGTCCGGTTTTAATTTGCAGAGGCTCTTTCAGGAAAAATCAACGCTGGCCTGCACAAGTTTCTTCATGCGTTTTGTTTTATACGAAGTTTTAAAAAATGCATACCTTCTTGGGTGTGCAATAATTATGATTTGTTATTATCGTGGATTTTCTTGCGTACTTTGCAGTCTGCTTCTAGTGGAAAGGGTCTAATTTACAATAATAAGTCAGGATTATCAGCCAATCGTAAATATCGTNGAAAGGGTCTAATTTACAATAATAAGTCAGGATTATCAGCCAATCGTAAATATCGTGTGCGTTGTCGTTGCTTCTTACAGCTGCACTTTAATTTATCCACGGTCTGCGTGCGTCGTATATATTTTTCATACCGTGACTTGATCCAGATTCGATTACAGGGGGCATTTGAGGCAACGTAATAAAAAAAAATTTGTTTGTCTGAAGAAACCGAATCTAGGGAAACTACACCGAAAATTCATGTTTCCTAGTTTAAAATACTTTACAGTGTATCATCGACATATAAATTACATTAATTATATTTTATTTACAGAATAGTAAGCACTCAGATTACTTATCACGAAATATCTTCATCTGAATACTAATAGTAGATCCTAATTTATTGTTTTTACATTGCGTTGACAAATATTGTCATGCTTAAGAATCTGTTACTCAGGAGTAGGTACACTTCTGTATGTTACACTAAATATTTTTATGATAAATGCTTCAAAGACCATTAAGGGTGTGTAATGTTTATGGTGTTGTTACCAATACCTATCGGACACGTTAAAAAAGCTTTAATTGATGAAATCTATTGATTCTGGCATATCTACGTAATTTACGATATTTTAGGGCCTGCTGTCTTCATCACTTAATAACTCACACAATTTCTTTTATATGCATGCCTATTTTTTTTATTGGCACATAAAGTGGAACCTATATTCTTCGGCGTACTAACAATTACAAATATCTTTCCCTGACATCACACCTGTTAACCTTCTATAAGGCTTATGAAGATTATATGCTTTTACACTACCCCCGATTAATTAAGGGAATAAAACAAGTAAACACTTTCCATTTTCGTAAATTTTATTTTTGTACACATTCTTCACTTCTTAATAAAATTTGTTTCTTCAGTCCAAATTACGGCAATAAAATTTCCAAATTAAAAACTGTATACATTATTCTCTTTTCCTTAATAATTGTCATGATGTAGCAACGAAACGATTGACTGAAATGACACAACTGTAGTAACTGAATACATATATATATATAAATAAATAAATTTATATATTTGTAATTGTAGGAGGAATATTTCGGAACTAATTGCCAGAGGTATTTTGGTAACCATACAAATTATTTTTGCTAAATTTCTCAAAACCATAGTCGGGAATGTGTTCAACGAATTATGAATTATAACAGGCATGTGTTGTAGACCTCAAGTTTACTGAGTTACGATAATATATTTGACAACTAGTTTCCAAAGAACTGTTTGTAAAACGTATAGAAATGTTTTAGTGTGAGGAAGAAATTTAGCTGTTCCAGCCAAAGGTGTATATAAAGATCGTAAGTCGCAATGAAAAGTTGCCAAATTACGGTTATCAGTGGTAAATATATTGTTTTGTCACTGATTGGAGTATGAGAAAGTGGTTACTAAATCGGTAATAAATAATTGTTATAAATTTTATAAATAAAAAACTGTTTAATGTTATCTAATGAAAAATTCGCTTACATAGTAACTCTAAAAAATTTAATGGCAATGGTAAAATTATAAATGGTTTGCTTAATATAAATGTACTCGATAAATGGAATGATAATTAAATCACNAGCCAAAGGTGTATATAAAGATCGTAAGTCGCAATGAAAAGTTGCCAAATTACGGTTATCAGTGGTAAATATATTGGTTTGTCACTGATTGGAGTATGAGAAAGTGGTTACTAAATCGTTAATAAATAATTTTTATAAATTTTATAAATGAAAAACTGTTTAATGTTATCTAATGAAAAATTCGCTTACATAGTAACTCTAAAAAATGTAATGGCAATGGTAAAATTATAAATGGTTTGCTTAATATAAATGTACTCGATAAATGGTATGATAATTAAATCACTATGTTCTACATCTTAATTAGTTTGAAGTACTAGCGAAAAAAAGAAGTCTGGTGATATACATTTGAAGTCGGTAAACAGTGAAAAGTGTCACAAAGTACATGAGATCTGATAAGTCTGTAATTTCGAGAAGTTTTCGTGTACCTATATTAAATTCTGGTTTTTTTGTTATTTTTTATTAACTACATACTCTTTATTCTGATGTGCGGCTTGCCACACACGAACAAGAACGAAACCAATAAATGAACATAAATGGTTTAAATAACGAGCACTTAAATACGATATGTGCTCGTATAACTTCGCAGCGAATTACCGATTAATGTGTAAGGTGAGACAACTATTTATTATTTCTACAGCTGTTTTTACATGAAATTTATATCGGACTGATTCGCAGAAGAAGATGCCGAGACACAATGCAAAAAAATTGGTTTTCATATTTTCTGATCTTATTTGATGAAAATGAAATGTGTTTCTTACTGCCCTATGTGNTATGCAAAAAAATTGGTTTTCATATTTTCTGATCTTATTTGATGAAAATGAAATGTGTTTCTTACTGCCCTATGTGTAATGAAAATGGAACAGAACAAATTAAACTAAGTATAGCATTGCAAAGAATAAGTTATTATCACAACAATTCGTTGAAACATTCCGACACTGTTCCAGAGTATCACTCACGTACGGCATGTTGCGAAAATGAAAGAAGCATTTTGCAACAATGGAAGGGGAACATTGCATTATATAGTGATTTTAATTTCAGACTGATAGTAACTGACATTGCCTGTATAGTCACTGCAAATATAAAATGGATTGTTATTANAGTGATTTTAATTTCAGACTGATAGTAACTGACATTGCCTGTATAGTCACTGCAAATATAAAATGGATTGTTATTAGCAATTGACCAATTTTAACACATTTTGCACCATGAACACTGTACCTGTTCTCAGCAGCCAGGCCCACATAAATACGTGAGCACACAAAAAACCAGAAACAAGGCATAAACAACCAAAGCATATATAAATTAAATGGAAATGCAATATAAAATCATATGTACTAATAATGTTGTGCGCGGGCCCTCCCTCTCCCCCGTAGGGGTATGGCAATGGATCACCTCATTTGACTCGCCCTCCCTGCCAAACCCCTCCTCGGTGGACCAGCTGGTGGGATATTGAAGCTGATATGAGCTGGCAACACCACCCCTCCCCACTGTTGAAGCGGTCGGTGGCTATGGCCTGTTGTGCGAACTTTCTGTTCATCTCTCCCCTCGGCACGGGCCGAGATGTGGAGACTTTTCTCGATAGAGCGCAGCCCCATATAAATAACACAGTACCGTTTGATTGTGGGAAAAAGGGGGGAGGGAGGTTGGCAGCGCAGCGGGTGAGTGTACACACGGTGTAAACGAGCGAGAGGTCGAAAGTCAAAAGTTCTTCGGGAAGCGAGTTTCCCGATGAGTAGAGTGCGCATGTGTACGGGAGCAGTACTCCAGAATTGCCAAACATTCCGAAGAGGAAAGACTTGTGTTATCTGGGTTCAAATAAGGTAGAACAGAATGGACAAGTTGTACAGACTGAAATACTAGAACCGTCATCAAACATATAATGTTAATAGTACTTCAGTAGGTATCAGAAATGGTGTATAAATACTTGCTTAAGAGTTTAATTGAGTTAATTTTTGTGAGGCTTACATCACGAAAATTAACTCAATATACAAATATAAATATAAATATATATAATATATAAATATATATAAATTTAGGTGTGAATAGCAAGTGGGCGCCATTGTTGTCGAGGGAATATGTTTGGAGTACCTTTTTATTTGGTTTTTAAATAAAAGTAGCCATTTATTAATACCGCTTTTATTTAATAACATTTCCATCCCATTATGGACCTGACTATGCCAAGAGACTGAAAATTTGCAACAATGTAATGTAACCGAATTTTGTTAAGTGTTATGAATTAATTAGATTTAAATAAGTTAAATATAATTATTCCTGCTTGTAAAACTATCCTATTAAATTTTCATTTCGTAGGTAATGTTTTCGGAATATTCTATATTTTTTTATGGTAGTTAAAATTTTAAACGTCAATATTATATTAATTTGTCCAATTTCAGAACTGTCTGAAAAGGTTTCAACCTCACGATGGTATAATCAAGTTGGCAATCTTTTTAGCTTAATTTCCGAACGAAAGAAAGGCCTATGATATCATGTTCCTGTCAGTGTGTCTGTGTTTGTATGAGTGTGGGTATGAGCGGGCTGTGTTTGCGTGTTCCCACTAAATGTTTTTTAATGCGTTAACCGAATTCCACCAAGCTTGTTTCATGTATAGTATTTAGCAAGGACATACGAAATGTATTGATTTTGATGACGCCAGGTGCTTCTTTAAAATAAAGCGGTTACTTCAATATTTAGGGTACTATGTCACACCTCGGGAACAATTCAACTGATTTAAACCACATTTTGTATTAAAACAGAGCGTAATGTAAGCACTGAATTTAGAGCGGGATATTGTTGTTGGTGCACTATGAAAAAATTACGTTCTTATGTTATATCTCGAAAACTACTCAAACAATTCTCGCTTAATTTGGCATGTTAATTACATTATGGTAGGTCACGCCNGATATCATGTTCCTGTCAGTGTGTCTGTGTTTGTATGAGTGTGGGTATGAGCGGGCTGTGTTTGCGTGTTCCCACTAAATGTTTTTTAATGCGTTAACCGAATTCCACCAAGCTCGTTTCATGTATAGTATTTAGCAAGGACATACGAAATGTATTGATTTTGATGACGCCAGGGGCTTCTTTAAAATAAAGCGGTTACTTCAATATTTAGAGTACTATGTCACACCTCGGGAACAATTCAACTGATTTAAACCACATTTTGTATTAAAACAGAGCGTAATGTAAGCACTTAATTTAGAGCGGGATATTGTTGTTGGTGCACTATGAAAAAATTACGTTCTAATGTTATATCTCGAAAACTACTCAAACAATTCTCGCTTAATTTGGCATGTTAATTACATTATGGTAGGTCACGTCAATATATATAATTTTATGGGGTAAGGTACTTATTTTGAAAATTTTGCGTATATAGAGTACTGCAGTTTTTTTCTATACATAGTGGTTTGTCATATATTTTCAAAATAACGGCCATATGAATATTTTTCTTAGTATGCCACATCTCCCACATAATTTACACCGAACGTTATATGCTTGTTATATCTATGACATAAATCAAATCTACTAATTCATACACTTTTGTTAGGTATTTACGAATATCGTCACACGAAAAAATTGAGGTATTTTGTCATATCTCCGGTTCCAATCAACCGATTCCCATTAATTCAACCAAATTTTGTAAGCTAGCAATGTTCATTAAAATCTTTATTAATGCATACAGATATCCTCTTTTGTTGGCCATTTTGTAAATGGTGCCAGGTGNGCAATGTTCATTAAAATCTTTATTAATGCATACAGATATCCTCTTTTGTTGGCCATTTTGTAAATGGTGCCAGGTGAAAAAATGGACATGTGATATTCCCAGAATCATCCAACAAATTTACACTTAATTCTGTAACAACAATAGTACTACAGAAAGCCATCATGTATAATACATGATTTGAGTGGGTCAGACACTGTTTTATTTAATTGTGACCACAGAAATAATTCAGACACTAAGTCTTTACATTNCATGATTTGAGTGGGTCAGACACTGTTTTATTTAATTGTGACCACAGAAATAATTCAGACACTAAGTCTTTACATTTAACAATGTAACCANACATGATTTGAGTGGGTCAGACACTGTTTTATTTAATTGTGACCACAGAAATAATTCAGACACTAAGTCTTTACATTAAACAATGTAACCTNAACATATTTACAGGCAATTTTTTACGATATCGCCATATAAAAATGTTAAGTTTTTATGCCATATATCGGGAACCAATCAACCTATTTCCACCAAATTCGTTACACAAGTACCGATACTATAGGCCATGAAAACTTACGTGTTTCAAGTGGTTCAGGAACTGATTTTCGAAATGACGCCCTTGTAAATATTTNAATTTTTTACGATATCGCCATATAAAAATGTTAAGTTTTTATGCCATATATCGGGAACCAATCAACCTATTTCCACCAAATTCGTCACACAAGTACCGATACTATAGGCCATGAAAACTTACGTGTTACAAGTGGTTCAGGAACTGATTTTCGAAATGACGACCTTGTAAATATTCNTAAATATTTCAGGTCCAAATACTATCTCCGCAATGAAATTGTTTGCATGATAGCTTATGGTACGAGGTTTTCTGTGTTCGGTTCCCGGGTAACGAATGTGTGTATTTATGATTGTCTTATCACTGGTGCATACGCTTCGGGTTTCACCTCTTATGACATTGCTGTCAACGAGACGTTAGTGTATACTTACCATCTAAGATATTTAGAACTTAATTAAAAATTATTTGCACCAATGTAATGAATGTAGGCTTATTAGTTATATCAGTAATGTATTGTAGGTTTCTTCATTAACTCGTTACAAGTAGTAGCCACGGGGATTGTCCTATTCTCTGGAACTGCAATGTGATTGGCCAGGTATGGAACTATGGTATGGAACATGCCACGGAAAGTAGTACAGGTCATTTTACCAAACCTGGTATGAAAACTGGCCGTACAATGTTACTAATGCCTTGACGGGTGTCATAATAGCTGGTATAATTGCCCCTATGGCAGATCTTGCACAAGTTTTCATGGAATATGGGGCGCGTTTCTCAGTCTCTTTTTCGCTTATCGGAAGCCCATTCAGGTGAGCATCGCTAGCCGGGCGTAGCGGTATTTACGATATTTTAGTAGGCAGGTGACCGCTACACTTCGTGCTGCCACAGCTTCTATCCCGCCTATTGTTTCCGCGACGTAAATCGACTCCCGATAACTGAGAAAGGAATAATAATTGCGGCCCTGGTACCGTGTCATATGACTCAAGCCACGAGAAGAATGAACTGGTGGTAATTCGAGCCTGATTTGTGCGTGGCATGGCTTGCAGTGAGCAGTGAGTTGGTACCGAAATGACTCAAGAGCATCACAAAATTGGAGTTCATGTCTCCCTTAACTCTTCTGTACATATTTGTGAAACAAAAAAGTCGCCTTTTGAGGGATAGGAACTCCATGAGTTTTGAAATAGTTGCGTCAAAAAGGTCTTTAAAACGTGAATTAATACAGACTATAAAAAGTTATATTATTTGGAGTTAGTTCAATTATTAGATATTCTACAAACTGCAAGGTAATAAAATCGTAAATTCAGGCATACTAGGCTATCGTTCAATTTAAACCGTAATTTTTCGTCTGATGTAGTCGTTGCACTTCCTAAATTCTCTGTCAGTCTTTGAGATAATAATAAAATATATTTACATGGAATGGTGAAAGAGAACCTAAAACCATGTACTGCAATCTATAAATGATAAAGACCCTTCACCCGTAACAGTATGCAAAACCATTATAGCGCATTATATGGTATCTATGTGAACATACACACGTTAAAAAACACATCTAGAATGGTCAGGTAATAGAATATAGAAAAAACTCCTGATTATTTTGACGTGTCACTTCTTAGAACATCTATACAACAGAAACACACAACTCAGAGCCAACATTTGCTTGAAATACAGACAATGAATCAGTCATGGCATAGAAATGCTGATGTTAGAATGGTCATACAAAAAAGTCTCAGATGTTAGCCTTGTCGTATGGCCGAAACACAAAAATTAGAACCATACATTTCTGAAACACATGTGTTAAACACACATGTTAAAAGCGACGAAAAACCGAAATTCTTACTATAGAACGATCAAAAAACAGAACCACAGATGTTAAAACCATCGTACAAATTAATCACAAAATTAAGAACCCCATTTTGTAGAATCGAGTTTGTTAAAAACGTTACACGCCCGCAATTAACAACTTATAACGATCACAGAGCCCAACCACTGATGTTTTAAAATCGTACGATAGACACACCTCCTTCAGAGGTATTATAAACCAGAAGCTCACATCTAGAAACTGAAGTAAATTTGAATCACATAACAAAGAACTGACATTACTTAGAATGCTATGTCATGCGTGGTTCTTTTGCATGTGGTTCTAGTAGGTGTGTGTCTATGTTCTGAGAGCACACGATATCTTTAAGTCTAATGCCATAGCGGGATGGATATCTAAGTTAAATACACGTTATTGTACGAAATGCAGGTTTTAAAACAGCAAGTATTGAACCGGTTCGATGAAACTGAGGTTTTAGAAATGTACTGTACAACAGCGGAACGGATGATAGGCCTCCTTCGCCAAAAATATCATTCTTTTTAGCAATTGAGGCATTATTCAGCATTTAAAGTNTTATCGGAAGCCCATTCAGGTGAGCATCGCTAGCCGGGCGTAGCGGTATTTACGATATTTTAGTAGGCAGGTGACCCCTACACTTCGTGCTGCCACAGCTTCTATCCCGCTTATTGTTTCCGCGACGTAAATCGACTCCCGATAACTGAGAAAGGAATAATAGTTGCCCCCCTGGTACCGTGTCATATGACTCAAGCCACGAGAAGAATGGACTGGTGGTAATTCGAGCCTGATTTGTGCGTGGCATGGCTTGTAGTGAGCAGTGAGTTGGTACCGAAATGACTCAAGAGCATCACAAAATTGGAGTTCATGTCTCCCTTAACTCTTCTNCAGTGAGCAGTGAGTTGGTACCGAAATGACTCAAGAGCATCACAAAATTGGAGTTCATGTCTCCCTTAACTCTTCTGTACATATTTGTGAAACAAAAAAGTCGCCTTTTGAGGGATAGGAACTCCATGAGTTTTGAAATNCCTTAACTCTTCTGTACATATTTGTGAAACAAAAAAGTCGCCTTTTGAGGGATAGGAACTCCATGAGTTTTGAAATTGTTGCGTCAAAAAGGTCTTTAAAACGTGAATTAATACAGACTATGAAAAGTTATATTATTTTGAGTTAGTTCAATTATTAGATATTCTACAAACTGCAAGGTAATAAAATCGTAAATTCAGGCATACTAGGCTATAATTTAATTTAAACCATAATTTTTCGTCTCATGTAGTCGATACACTTCCTAAATTCTCTGTCAGTCTTTGAGATAATAATAAAATATATTTACATGGAATGGTGAAAGAGAACCTAAAACCATGTACTGCAATCTATAAATGATAAAGACCCTTCGCCCGTAAAAGTATGCAAAACCATTATAGCGCATTTAAATGGTATCTTTGTGAACATACATACGTTAAAAAACACATCTAGAATGGTCAGGTAATAGAATATAGAAAAATCTCCTGATTATTTTGACGTGTCACTTCTTAGAACATCTATACAACAGAAACACACAACTCAGAGCCAACATTTGCTTGAAATACAGACAATGAATCAGTCATGGCATAGAAATACTGATGTTAGAATGGTCATACAAAAAAGTCTCAGATGTTAGACTTGTCGTATGGCCGAAACACAAAAATTAGAACCATACTTTTCTGAAACACATGTGTTAAACACACATGTTAAAAGCGACGAAAAACAGAAATTCTTACTATAGAACGATCAAAAAACAGAACCACAGATGTTAAAACCATCGTACAAATTAATCACAAAATTAAGAACCCCATTTTGTAGAATCGAGTTTGTTAAAAACGTTACACGCCCGCAATTCACAACTTATAACGATCACAGAGCCCAACCACTGATGTTTTAAAATCGTACGATAGACACACCTCCTTCAGAGGTATTATAAACCAGAAGCTCACATCTAGAAACTGAAGTAAATTTGAATCACATAACAAATAACTGATATTACTTAGAATGCTATGTCATGCGTGGTTCTGTTGCATGTGATTCTAGTAGGCGTGTGTCTATGTTCTGAGAGCACACGATATCTTTAAGTCTAATGTCATAGCGGGATGGATATCTAAGTTAAATACACGTTATTGTACGAAATGCAAGTTTTAAAACAGCAAGTAGTGAACCGGTTCGATGAAACTCAGGTTTTAGAAATGTACTGTACAACAGTGGAACGGATGATAGGCCTCCTTCGCCAAACATATCATTCTTTTTAGCAATTGAGGCATTATTCAGCATTTAAAGTTATTCAGCAATGTTTTCGTGATGTGTTGGCAGCAGGGTTTCAGGTGGTGACAGACTTATGTAAAAAAGGATTTTTTTTCACTATTTGTTAACTTATGATCAACGAAAATGGTGATGTCGTATGGGTCATATTGACGCTGACGATTGTTGACTTTTTCTTCGAACACGTGTTCCACCTCGGTTTGTTGAGTCTCCTTCGTAAAGTTTGTCTTTTGATGGGAGTCTAATGTGCATAAAGTAAAGTATTGACAACAAATATTGTTATTCATTGCTGTATAAACAAGGGCGTGGTATTCCATGATGTCTGTGGAAGCAGAAGACACTAAAACGGTAGGACTAAATAATTTACTTTTAATTCGCAATGTTAGACTCTTACATTAACTTCACTTTGAAATGCAACGTACTCTGTAATTGTCAAAACTATTATTACTTTTTTTAAGTCATCCCATTAAAACTGTAGAAGAATTTTTAAGTTTCTACCCGGAAACACTACTTTATTATGTCACATCCCTTATTTTAAACCATATTTAAGTCACTAAGGTTTTATTGCTGCAGAACTGGTAACAGACTTCAGCCGCTTCGAAAATATGTCGAATGAGCCTTGCTGACATTTTAAAATTTTTATGGTACTGCACTGTAGATACATTCGGTCAAAATAAAAAGTGAAACGCATATAAAATGCTTATAAGACATGCTTTTTTTTTTATAGATAAAAGGCTGAACTATGGGGTACACAACAACAAAGCGGTACACACATTATACTGAAAAAATAAGTTCATGCGAAAGAAATCTTATTCCGTTAAATTCGAACGCCAATTCAGAATCAGAAAACGAGTCACTGAACAGCCATTGATGCAGTCCATGTTTGCAATTTTGTTTAAGTCAAAAGCTGCTATTTCTCTAACATGGTCCGGAAGAAGGGAGGCGGGAAGTTCTGATTTCCACTGACGGTGTTTCGCAATGCTTATGGTTCAAAGGAAGTTTTTGTCACATGATATTGGCTAGAAATATTAAGACTACTTTGGCGTGGGAACTGAATTACTGTTTGAGAGAGTCACGAAAGTATTTTATTGTTTGGCGACTAGACTTCAGCAATTGGATATAATAGAGCTTATGAAGTATGCATACTGAAAAAAACTCTATTTTACTTTTCACATGGTCTTTTAAGGAGACAGGCTCCAATTTGACTGTATGACGACATCTAAGTCAATACAAACTGAAATGTCAAACGACCTACAGAGTTTGCTTAACGTGGCTGCACCAAAATTAAATGAAGTTGAATCTTGTCAGGAAGCTCTTTTGCCAAGGAGGGGTGCGTTTGTGTGCACGAGGAGATATACGGTTGAATTTATGACGTGATTCCAGAGCACTATGCTTCGGGGCTCGGCATTAGCGTGGTCGTCAAAAGGAAATGTCACGAGAATGATTTCCTTTTCCATGACCATCCTGTTAAGGAGCTAGCTATAAAGCTCGTTACAATCGCCTGTTACGTATTCAGGAATATGCATAACTTTAAAGCTGTTGAGAGCTACACTGGCCTAAAATGATTTATGAAAGGTGACATCCACAATATCTGTAGATGTGCCACATTAAATGTACCACCCATTAGCTCAAGGAAAGTTTAATCACATTGGTAATTTGTCTGCTGTTTTCCATTCACTTTGAGCAAACCAGCTGCTGTTGAATGCTGTAAGATATATAGTTCGTTGAGTGTAATGTTTTCAGAGACATTTCTTTTTGTAGCACTACCGATATGAAAAAGGCAATATTTGAAATAATATAGCTTTAATTTTATAAATTGGTTTTTATACTATGTGACATTTTCGTAGTATATAGGATCACTCTAGAATCTATAGTAATGTTGTAATTATTTATGCGCAGACGTGATTTCACGGTAATTTTCGAGGCAGGCATGGCCAGTGTAATGTGCATATCATTATGTCAATACCTAACTGTTTACGCAAATAACATACAAAGAAACCATATAATGATCGAAATGAGTAAAGATTTGAAATAGTGACATTTTGTTTTCAAAAATAGCGAACAACGCCTATTGTATAACAATTATTTCCTGGTGAACAAATTAGTAACGTGATCACCCCTCCCTACGTTTACCAATGCTTGAAGTTATCATGGGAGTAATTGCATTGTGCGCGTTCAGCGGACAAAACGATGAACCAGCGGTTTACGCTGTACGCCACTGCCACTCCGCTACAACGCAGCGATCAAGTAGCGACTAAAGCGTAAAAATACTGCAAATTCGCTGCTAGCTGACGACAGACATAAAATACAGTGAAAATAAGTTTTCAGAAATATGTAAATATTGTGCTATTAGCAGAATTACCTATTTTGCTTTTGGAAATTACATTCATACAAAAGGATGAAGAAGGAGCATGAAATTCGGCATAATTTCTGAATCCCTACCGACTCGTACGATTATTATTTTTTATTACTTTAGATGTGAAATTCACTTCTGGAAACATTCATAAAAATTTATGTTCGGTATCTCAAAACCATGCAGCAGAAACGGAACAAAAAAACACAATTCTTGAAAAAAAGTATTGTTGCTAGGAGCAGTTCATTCAGCAGAAACTGCAGCGCTGCTTGCAGTAGTTACTGGCAGCGATTCAGCACCGCTTTGCCTGTTTAAGGCGTCCATTGTATGTTGTCTTAAAACAAAAAGCTGCGTTAGATATATGTATATACCAAATATATTAAAATACGGATAAATACAGATTCGCAAAATCTATAAGAATTTATTAATTTGTTTAGCATAATTTCCGAACGTAATAAAGGCGTATGAGATTATTTTCCTCATTCAACAAATATAAACTACATTTTGTAGGTTGACAGTGTGTCATATAAGGATTGGATTTAGAGATGGATGTTGTTGTTGGTCCACCGTTTTGGAAGATATTATTACATGAAAAATAAAGCTTTCACATAATATGTCTATAACTACTCCACCAATTCTTACACAGTTAACAGGAAAGTAACTCTTATGTTACGCCATGTCAGCATATATGATTTATTTTGATTAGGCAATCATATTCAATAGGCGAACACACAAATATTGTAGGTATATTTGGCAAATCACCATGCCATGTTGCCAAATTCTACGAAATTATCTATGCTGAAATATATATTACTATCTTCATATATCCCAGCAAATACCCACATTTGTCAACCATTTTACAAAATGGCACAACATTTTGATTGTATTTTTTATCCCACATCTACGAAAAAAAATTGTTTCTGTNTCAACCATTTTACAAAATGGCACAACATTTTGATTGTATTTTTTATCCCACATCTACGAAAAAAAATTGTTTCTGTTTTCTACAAAATTTAGCAATTAAGTATTACCGTAGCATGTGAAGAAAACAAGTATGTCTTATGTAGATCAGAAAATTATTTTCAAAATTGTGGTTATATATGTATGTATAAACGAATATAACATAACTGTGTAAACTGGCAGTTTTGACAACAGCCAAATGTTGTATTACACAACACTTTTTCTATCATTTATAAAGGTCATCACATGAATGAAATATAGTTTTAATGCCACACCACGAGGACCTATCTACCGATTGCCACAAATTTTCACGCAAATAGGGCTATATTATGTTATGAAAAATTTCATTTTATAAGTGCGACAGTCCTTTTTTATTGCCTTACTTTCAGAGACAAAAATGGACTTATGAGGTCACTTTCCTGTCTGTGCGTCCGTATATTGGTTGTGTGTGTTCCCGTGTGTGTGTCCTCCAAAATATATTTTGAACACGTGAACATAATTTCACCAAACTCGGCAGATACAGTACTTAGTAAGGACTGTCAATGTTTTCGACCATTCTGGATGCGTATTTTTAAAATGGCGGCCATTAAAAATATATCGCACTATGGTAGATAGAAATAAACGATACATAAACAAGGGATCAGCGAACGGAGTCGGAGGGACCTCGCCGCCATCTTGTATTACATCATCACTGATATTTTGGATTATGCCGCCATCTTTAATTATTTCATTACCGCCATATTGGATTGCATTACCATCTTGTTTCCACCATGATCTTGTTTCTTGCCGCCATCTCATCCACCACCTTGTTTCTGCCGCCATATTGTTTCCTCATTACTTAGTTTCGCTCGACTGACATCTTGTTTCCCAATTACTAGCATTTCTTTCATGCTATATCATTCCATTCCCACCATATTGTATTTCATTTCCTTATGCTCTTTCATTCCATTACTACTTTATCATGCTCTGTTATTCCACCTTAGTCATATACTGTTTACTTGGTCCCCTCAAACTCCCATCCTGGATTTTATTTACCTTAGTTACCTTTATTTTCTGCTCTATCATTCCACCTTGAAACTCAATTACTCATCCTGTCGCCTGCTCGACCCCTATGAAATCACCATCACTTAATGGTTAGAATTTTCAAGGTACAGAGGAGTCTCCATTATCCGTCAGTCTTGGGACCGTCATCCGGTTGAGAGAATATAAGGATAATAGAAATGCCTTCCCCCTCCCCCTTTTTCAAAGACACGACAGATACTAGCGATAATAATGTATACGATATTTAGCACTATATTTGAAACAGGTAGCAATGAATAAAAATGNCACGACAGATACTAGCGATAATAATGTATACGATATTTAGCACTATATTTGAAACAGGTAGCAATGAATAAAAATGCTGAATGTACATCACAGTATGTACTTGATATTAAATATTTTAGACTTCTGCTTATAATGTTGATAAAATAAAAAAATGTAATACAGTATTAATGTTCAGTAGTATAATCCTACCTAAAAGAGTCTGTCATTTTCCTTTGTTGTAATACTCCACGGGCTTTTGTTGCTGCCATGTAGCATATCTAACGTAGTAGTAATATCTGTGTAGTGTCTGCCTCCTTTTGTTGCTAGTACCGTTCAATGCACTTGGAAAACATGTTTTCAGTGTCTATGTGGCTAATTATTTTGGGACAATCCTTGAGTGTATCATCCTCTTCTTATTCACTTAAACATTCTATCTATTATGTTGCATTATTTAGTATTTCAAAGCCTACATCAAATCTGTCGATTCCCAGTCATTAACTTACTTCACCTATTGATGGGTTTTCTCCACCTAGAATCCCTTGACACAAAAGTAAAATTTCCTCATAATTTCCAGATTCGTTTCTGGCCTCATTCTCGTTTACAGTCTCAGGCCACAGTTTGTTCCAGCCCTTTTTTAATGTTGCTTCTGGTATATCTTGCCAGGCTTCAGCGACATTAAAAATTGCGTCTTTAATATTGTATGACCTCCAAAACTGCTNGGTATATCTTGCCAGGCTTCAGCGACATTAAAAATTGCGTCTTTAATATTGTATGACCTCCAAAACTGCTTTACACATACTCATTCATCCCCAACGCAAACCACATTTTGAATAAAGAATTTTCGATAACGTTGCTTCATGCTTTCAATAAAACCCTGATCCATTGGCTGAATTAGTAGGGTAGTGTTAGCAGGCAAAAGGTGGCACGTAATTTTTCCATCTTCACTTTGTAAGTCATGAGAAGGATGAATTGGTGCGTTGTCCATTAGTAACATTATTTCTCCAGGCAATCCGATGGATTTTAAATGTGATTTCTCATTTGGCACAAACACACTGTGGAACCACTCATTAAATATATCGTGGCTCATCCAGGCACTTTTTGTGCATAATATTTAGCAGGTAAGANCACACTGTGGAACCACTCATTAAATATATCGTGGCTCATCCAGGCACTTTTTGTGCATAATATTTAGCAGGTAAGATGTTTAAATTCATATTTTTGAAAGCTCGAGGCTTTTTAGATTTCTCAATGATTAGTAAAGGAAACCTATGTCTACCATTTGCATTCGCACACACTATAACAGTTTTGCAGTATTTTGGCATTTTAAAACCAGGTGCAGATTTTTCCGATAAGGAGGCTAAGGTTTTCAAGGGAAGTGCTTTCCANAGTATTTTGGCATTTTAAAACCAGGTGCAGATTTTTCCGATAAGGAGGCTAAGGTTTTCAAGGGAAGTGCTTTCCAATTTACACCAGTTTCGTCACAGTTGTAAACCTGATCTCTTACCAAATTTCTATCTTTTATTTATTTAATTAGTTTTTCCCGATATTCTACAATGACTGCATTATTAGCGCTTAGTTTTTCACCCTAAATGTCCAACTGCCTTATGCCATATCTACCCTTAANCCAAATTTCTATCTTTTATTTATTTAATTAGTTTTTCCCGATATTCTACAATGACTGCATTATTAGCGCTTAGTTTTTCACCCTAAATGTCCAACTGCCTTATGCCATATCTACCCTTAAGTTTATCCAGCTAATCTATACTATCCTTAAATGAAGGATCTCCATCAAGCTTCTTGTTCATCTCGATAGCTTTAGCCATTATTATGTGCCCAGAAACTGGTATCCCTTGACTGCAGGCTTGAATGAACCACAGATATGTTCATTACTGTATCCAGTTGGTCCAGTTTTGTTGGCTTCATCGTTTTTCTTAGTTTGATATCTCCGTCTGTCGTTTGCATTTTTGAAACATAACTTTAGATTTTATCTGCATCTTTCTTAATATCATTGACTGTCGTCCGCCCGATCCCATATAGAAGAGCGATACTCGTCGCNTTTCCCGATATTCTACAATGACTGCATTATTAGCGCTTAGTTTTTCACCCTAAATGTCCAACTGCCTTATGCCATACCTACCCTTAAATGTATCCAGCTAATCTATACTATCCTTAAATGAAGGATCCCCATCAAGCTTCTTGTTGATCTCGATAGCTTTAGCCATTATTATGTGCCCAGAAACTGGTATGCCTTGACTGCGGGCTTGAATGAACCACTGATACATTACTGTATCCAGTTGGTCCAGTTTTGTTGGCTTCATCGTTTTTCTTAGTTTGATATCTCCGTCTGTCGTTTGCATTTTTGAAACATAACTTTAGATTTTATCTGCATCTTTCTTAATATCATTGACTGTCGTCCGCCCGATCCCATATAGAAGAGCGATACTCGTCGCGCTTTCTCCTTTACGCAATCGTTTTATAATTTCAAGTTTTTGAGAAAGTCCCAAAACAACATGTTTCCGTTTCTCAGACATTTTAAAACACCATTCACTTTGACAACAAACGAAGGACAATGACTTGCTGACAAAGTGACTACCGCTACTGAACTGGCTGTAGGAATGGGAGGGCGGATGAGTGTCTAGGATGGGGAGGAAGACGGAACGACTCTACGTATGTAGGTTGTACATAAACAACGAACGTGAGTCATTCTGATTCCGCACCGCACAGAATGTATATGTACTGGGTATTAATTGTAAAGGTATTACAGTACATTATACGTATTCTTCACTCAATAATTTGCTTGATTTGATCTAATATAAAGCACGAAAAAAAGTTATTTCATTTTTTATTTTTTAAGTTAGTTTTTTATGTCCAATTTTATTATTTTACTTTTTGCCTCAGTTTACTGACGGTTAACAGAAACTCACGGTTAAAAGGGTGACGGTTAACTGAGACTCCACTGTATTAAGCTTTTTCATTATGTTTCACTTAAGTCGCCTACCCTCAACGTTGCAATCTTGACATCCCGCTCTGTCATTCCACTTGAGTCGTCTACTATTTACTCGGACCCCTCGAACAACCATCTTGTTTCCAAATTACTCNTAATTGTAAAGGTATTACAGTACATTATACGTATTCTTCACTCAATAATTTGCTTGATTTGATCTAATATAAAGCAAGAAAAAAAGTTATTTCATTTTTTATTTTTTAAGTTAGTTTTTTATGTCCAATTTTATTATTTTACTTTTTGCCTCAGTTTACTGACGGTTAACAGAAACTCACGGTTAAAAGGGTGACGGTTAACTGAGACTCCACTGTATTACATTCATGCTTTTTCATTATTTTTCACTTAAGTCGCCTACCCTCAACGTTGCAATCTTGACATCACGCTCTGTCATTCCACTTGAGTCGTCTACTATTTACTCGGACCCCTCGAACAACCATCTTGTTTCCAAATTACTCNCCGCTCTGTCATTCCACTTGAGTCGTCTACTATTTACTCGGACCCCTCGAACAACCATCTTGTTTCCAAATTACTCACCTTCTTTCGACTATCATCTAAAAATTTGTATTTTCTCCTGCTCTATCATTCCACCTTGCCATATTGTTTCTTGAATTTTCCAGTTGATGCTCTTTCATTCCATGTCAGCTCTTTGAAGCCAAGTGATGTTGTTTACTTTTTTAATAATGAAACATGACTTAATTTATATTTTGGATGCTGAAACTTTGTTTTCGGGTATTTTTTCTGCACCACTCAGGAGATTGTTCCCCGTCAGCTTCGTACTTTCTCTTTCAAAACTTTACAGCCTCTATAAAATAGCGGGAGCCTCTCATAATTACAGCGGTGGAACACCGAACTTAGCATTACTTATTCAAATATATTTCACGTCTCCAATCCTGGTTTCTCTAGATAGTACTTTTATTTGTTCACGGTTTATGGGCAGGTCCCGAGAATTATAAAGTGGCGGTTATGTATATAATGGTTATAAACAAATAGCTACCGGACAACTTGTGGATGCCGCGGTGGTGTAGTGGTTGGACTACTCGCCTTCCACCTAGGCAAACCGCTTTTATTGCCGGCGGGATTAATCACGGATTTTTGCATGTGGGAATAGTACCAGATAATGCCACTGGTCGGCGAGTTTTCTCGGGGATCTCTCGTTACCCCCGTCCTAGCAGTCCAGCGCTACTCTAAATTCACCTCAACTCACCCTCATCGGTTCACAAGATCTCGATATTAAGGGCCACCCAAATCTCTCCACTCCACTCGAACAACTTGTGGTGAACTTGTGGATCATGAATTTAATCATGTCAAATGTAAGTGCAAATGAATCTCTGGTCAGAGTCACAACTGAATGCAGTTCATCATAGTCTTGTAAAACTGTTATTTATACACGTATGCATAAATATTTCGATGTTATTTTCATAATTATGGTTGTGCGGTGCTGCTTCGCATCATCCGGTCCCCTTCCATACTATCCTCGGATGGACACAGCACGGGCCTACCCAAGATAAATATACCGGTTCCTGGACGGGGGATGCGGATACACAAGGCAGGCCGCGATACCCCAAACGGTACTGATGACACTTCAGTTTCTGGAAAAATTACTGTTTTGAGAGCCATCGCGCTAACNGCCGCGATACCCCAAACGGTACTGATGACACTTCAGTTTCTGGAAAAATTACTGTTTTGAGAGCCATCGCGCTAACTTTCTGATCATCACTTCCCTCGGCATGACTAGTAGTGCGAAGAAACTTCTTAGATTGGGTATCTTAGCTTTATCAGTCACACCCTGCCTCTGTGTCTGCAGTCTTGAAAGGTAATTAGATCTTAGTGTGTTATCATCTGAAGACAATATAGTGATCAGTGTGTTCAACGTGCGATCACCCGGATGACGGGTGACGGCGCAATGACCAGCGAGTGTGGAATGTGTGATCATAGGCAGAACGGAAACTAAGAAAGACTCGCTGGACTGTGGGGAAGTGGACTTGATGCGTGAGTGATGGGCATTTAGAATTATGTTAAATACATGGGAATGGAAATTTTATCATGTACGGATGTAACTAATAAGTGGCGATTAAGTGTCTGTAACTAGTATAAATAAATTAACTAAAACATAAATAGTGTTTGAGTTTGGCGTAAGACTTACGCTCATTGATAGAAATAATATGTGTTAATATTAGTGTTATGAAGTGACAATTTGTAAATAATATATGTATTTACTTATTAGAACAGTTAGTATATATGTTAATTAAAATATATTATTTCATATTTTTCAAAACCTTCATCCCTCACGGATTTTAATACGGTGATTTTTTACATTATTTTGTCAATGATTAAGTTTATTGTAAGACCTATAAAGACTAAAAAAACTTAACATTGTCTTCTTTATAAATAAAAGCTTACGAATCAAAGGTTTATAAATGGAAATTGGCAAAACCAATATGAGACTGTGGTGGTCATAATGAATATTTTGTTAAAAAGCAGTGTGCTTGAAATTAAGGAAAAATTCTTGGAACAAACAAAGTAGTTAATAATAATTTAATCATTGAAGCTGTTGACCCGGCCTGACCACACGCTTATTGCAGTGAACGGGGTCTCAGTACTTGTGAAAGGGTGTTGCATTACGAATTATAGTATCAAAATAGGGCATTGGTTTTCGTCAAAATGAGGTCAGAGCTAACACCTTTGTTGACAGGGACCCTCTGTCCTCCGCCAAGTGAGCAGTCGAAGCCGGATATAGCATGGAATGCTACGCACGCCGCGTTAAAATATTAAAAGGGGCGTGTTCTTCGGCGGGAAAACTGTGTAGTCGTAAAAGGGAAGTTGATACTGTTCCAGAATTTTCAAAAGTTTATATTTTTCCCTAGGTTTTGAGGATAGATTATAGTTTCACGACTCTTATCCACGGTAACATAATAAAATTACCAAACCTAAAAAAAATTAATTAGGCTTTTCTTATTAATTTTATTTTTTTAGCGCAATTGTGATGAGTATTTCAACTTAAAATGTTTATTTCTACTACTTTCAAAATGTTATTGTAATATAGATTTAGTTTTCAGCTAAAGTCTTTATTGAAATCATGGAAATTGCATATTGATATTTCTTTGAAATTTGACACTTGGTGCACCTGTGGGGAAGGTTTAAATTTTAGTTATTTTGAGTTTGAAATGTATTTGGAAAATTGTAATTGAAATTCTAGCGAACGCAATGACTTATTTCCACAATACACTCTTCATGAAATTCTAGTAACATTGGCAATAGTTTGGAACATAGCCTTAAATTTTATTTTTCTGCTATATGAAAACTTAATCAAGTAAAAATATAAATTTTAAATTCCTCTATCTCTTTTCACTTTTTTTCATAAATGCAATTTTTCCGTTTGTCATGTTTTTTCTGCGTATTTTCATGTAACATCGAAAAAATAAGTGTCATTATTTACATATTTTCCTTGACTGTGCAAATTGTTAGTGCCTAGGCAATTATTTTGAACGCGGTTATGATTTTATATAAATTTCCGTGTTTATCCGGGGACAATTGCCATATTGAAGCAGACGTAGACGTAAATTGGTTGTGAAATATTATGTGTAAATTATTTCAGCATTTCTTATTGTTGTATAACTTGTGAATAGCAGTATCATCACTTAAGTATATTTGAAGAAAAACGTAAGAAAATCATAAAAATGACTTTTGGTCTATTATCGTTTAATAACATAACTTTCGATATCTTACAACTGAATAATGTTTTTCAATATACTCGCAAAACATATACTTGCTCCACTTGATAAGGATGGTAAAAGCCCGTTGAGTGGTTTTGCTTAATTTACGTGCGGCTGGAATATCCTAGTTATTTTCGGTGTACGTGGTGACATGAAATGCATGGTTTTTGGAAGCAGTTAATTTTGTTTTGCTCATCTTGTCACTCCCACGGGCGCCATTTGATTGTGCGACATATCAGTGCTTTAAAAAGTAAATATTAAAACGGGTTTAGAGAGCCACTACGTTTCTGGTTTCTAGCCCGTCAATCGCAGACAGTGCATCAGTCTTTATTACCGAATAATGGTTTATGTTCGACGGCCAGTACGTACAATACTCCAGCGGTAATGGCTCGTGGCCAACAATAAACGCCATGGACAGCAACTAGTTCAGCAGGACTATTTTGGTTGTATATCAGTCGCAATAAACACAATAATTAATATTATTTAACATATCTCGTCCACGAGTCATTATTCCTTTTTCGTGGCCGAAGTATAAGTGTTCTATTCACATGCCAAAATTAAAGTTTCACTGCATCTCTTTAAGAGTAATGTTATATTTAAGAATGTACATTTATTTTAAACTTTACATCAACAATTTTTTTCCAAATAATTCTGCAATTAGAGAAATTAAAATGCCATTTTATATAAAAGATTTGTTACGAAACCGATAGAATTAGCCACAGGGTTTGGGTGGACATTCTAAGCAATGAAGTACATACATCCCAATAATCGATTCGGCTTCGTTTCCAAGATAATTTCTGAAATGCTTGTGTGACTGAATATGAATGTTCCCTACTTTTTCCTGTCTACTGCGTGATAGTATGATATATTTTAGATTCATGCTGTGGTATTTTCTTAATTTGTGTGTGTATAACTCGAGAATAACGAATTTCAACATTGACTACAATTTTGCGGGGGAAAAAGAACGCCGCCATGTTGGTCTTTGTTGTTTACATTCAAATGCCTTAGTGGGTTACGAGTTTATTTGGAATATTTTTGTAGGTAGTTTGTTGTTTCGGAGGATATTAATATTATTGCTGTCTCACCGAACACAGCAAATGTTGCATAGTTCCATTAAGCAAAAATACAACGAAATGTACTTCTGGTAAGATTCGTACGAATAGTTTAAGTGAAAATACAAACCATAAAGCGTTCCCATAAAAGTAGTTACTAGCCTAAAACACTAGGTAATTCGCGACAAAAGTACATGTTTTGTGCGTAAAAATCATTTCAGCATTAAGCCTATATGCTATTCACGGTAAAGTGAGCACCTTTGAAAGCCCTCTATTTTGGAATAATAGTCAACAAATATATTTTATTTTAGCCTAATACGTTAAATTCCGAGTGTGGTGAAATATACTTTCTGTGTTTATTACTTACATATCAATATTTATTTAAAAACTCTGGTTAATGGATAAAAAAATGGCTGAAAGGAAAAAGCAACTAGGGCATCAAAATTTCTCTCTTTACCGTCAAACGCCGATAAATGTTTTTCGTATCGTTATTGCACTGGCCTAAAACGTAACACGGTAATGTTTGTTTTAAAGGTGGTGTCTGTGCGGTCAACGAGAAATTACTGTTACGTTTCATAAAATCTTACGTAGTTTACACTATTTTTACACTTTGTTATTAAAATACGAAAACGACCTTTTTCAGCTATAAATAAATACTAATAATACTATCGTTTAAAATTACATGTTATTCTTGAGGCCATATGATTCTGTTTATATCTTTTACATAGGCATTCTTTTAAAATATTTCTTTAATAAAACTCGTATCATGCTACTTTTATCTGTTTCGATTTTTGGAATTACTTGAAAACAAAATCTGGGATTTAAAAATTACTTTACTAAGTTATGTGCTTACTGAAATAGATTGTTCATCAAACGTGCCCACAAAAGGAATCATGTTTCTGAAAATGGTGAGGTATGTGTTTGCAGGAAAATATTGAAATTTAGCATAACTACACGAATCTAAAAGAAATGTCGTTATTTTTTAGAGTAAAATTTTTGAATAAAATATTTACCTGCAAGTAAAAATGTATTGCATGTTTCTGTGTTTAGAAGCGCCGACTGCATTTCAAACATCAACGAAGGCAGCGACAATTAAAGAAAAATCATGTTAATACTATAAATAAATTTTGCAAGAAAAGTGCGATTTCAAAAACAATTTCATCGCTTTTTCAAAGTTGTTCTGTTATCCGCAACAACTAGCCGAAAATACGTTCGCACGCATCCTGACAAGATGGCGAGAACAAAACTTGTACATCTACATCACACGCACGCTAGCCAATAGGAATCCGTTTTTATTGCTTAGAAATGAATTTCAAAATTTTACATTTTGAAAGCGTGATATTTTGGAAAAATGAAGCATGCATGGGACTAATATTTTGCATCTTAGTATTATAAACGGTAATTATTATAATTGCACCAATAAAAGTGTAATTTATTTTCCTAAAAAACTCTATTTTCGTATGAACACATCAGGTAGTACACATTCTAGCAAGTAGGAGTCCTCCTTACAGTTTATGTACGGTTTCGCAAAGAGAATTATCGTTATCCCATTCAGAATATCGATGGCGATATCCACATTTCAGTGTCAACAATCCTTCGATGGAAGTCTGTACCGATGTGTCATACAAAATGGTTTCTGTCCTCAAAGCAATACTGAACATTTGATCCGGAATATTTACGAGGTTGTTTCAATTGCTGTAGAACGAATCCCGACCTCAGGTATATCTGTGCGAAAACTACCATGAACAAGATGTATTGCAACCACGCAAAAGTGGAGAATCCTACATTCTGGTCGTCTTTATCCAAGCCGTCTCCAAAGAAATCCACCACCTACTACTCATGTAGGAAATAAGTGCAGGGAATCCATCCTCTCGGCAAAACTTGACCATTTGTGCGCATGGCGTCAGGTTAGGATATTTCGCTTACCAGCACTGCGCGCTGCGTAACTCTGCACGTTTAATTTCAGACATTCTAGGGTTACAAGTTCATTTCTTATACAAATATAAAATGTATCAATACCTGGTCATCCAAGGCAGTTTTACCGTTAATTGTAATAAGATTAGATATAAATTAGGTGAATGGGAAATACACTTGATAGCTGTCAACTGTTGCACAAAGGAATCACGTACGTTACATGTAAGAACGAGTACAAAAAAATGTAAAAATTTTAAAAGAACGGTAGTGTTATAACTATATGTAGAGGTTAACTCAATTAAAATCAAAACTTCCACACATTCTGGTATACAAATATCGTAATTTTATTAATAAAATATGTGCTTGGCACAGGTTGTAAGTTTTACGTTTGAGTAAAACGGTTTCCTTTTATACCGTACAATGCTGCAAACACGATATTGATAATTTATATACACATTTAAATTTTATGTCTGAAATAAAAATGAAAGACGACAAATATGTATTTTCAGATTATTTTGAAATTTCACTATTGGCTGTATTTACGTTCATCATAAAATATTTCTATGCTGTGCATGCTTTCACTTAAATAAGGCACAGTGCGTGATCCCCAATTCTTTGTAATTTTGGAATCGACATGCTACAGAGGAAGTGTTGGTTTCTTGTGTTATTTATGTAGTCCTATATATATCTATAATTGTTCATTTAATTATGAAATATGGTTTAAAATTTGCTTAAATAAGCAAGGATGGCCTAATGATAAGTAAAAAACTATTTTTGATGCTGTAAACTTTTCGGAGTTTGTAATACTTTTGTATTATATACGTGTAGAAGTAGTGGACTGTATGCAAATGAGTATAGTTGTTTTTCGGTAATTTTCCACATCATAGCATACACCTGTGCCTTCAAATGACCTCACTAGTAACAATCTAGGGGTTTAGGTCCGGTGACATAAGTGGCCATGCCACTGTGCTCTCTCTTCTAATCTAGCATTGTGGGTATGCCGTGTCCACGTACTACTGTGTAGTAAGACTGAAGGGTGTTGGTGCTCTGTCATGCGTGTACCGCATTTCACGGTGAACGTGCAGTAATACACCTTCCTGTGGCCTTGGTAGTCCGTTCTCCAAGAAGGCTCGGTAAGAGGGGTTTTTAATATTGAGACACCTAGGAAAGATACTTCTATCCAGGTATCTTGAGTGGGTTATGTCGACTGACACATTTTACGAATGAGAATGTATAGGGTGGCACTTTANAAGGGTGTTGGTGCTCTGTCATGCGTGTACCGCATTTCACGGTGAACGTGCAGTAATACACCTTCCTGTGGCCTTGTGGCCTTGGTAGTCCGTTCTCCAAGAAGGCTCGGTAAGAGTGGTTTTTAATATTGAGACGCCTAGGAAAGATAATTCTATCCAGGTATCTTGAGTGGGTTATGTCGACTGACACATTTTACGAATGAGAATGTATAGGGTGGCACTTTANATTCTATCCAGGTATCTTGAGTGGGTTATGTCGACTGACACATTTTACGAATGAGAATGTATAGGGTGGCACTTTATCGCTGCACTGTCACGTATAAAATTAATGGCGTCTCCAACGGTACAAATACCCGCAATAAGTTATATTTGTAATAATAATAATTTATATTACTTACCCCTATTACACAAATTAACCATTGAAAATACGCATAATTTTTGCGATACATATTTAAAAATACGTATTTAGCTTAAGAAACAAAAATGTAAACCTAATTTACGTTCCTAAGAATTGTATTTATAACCGCTGTATACTCGCCCGTTAATATAATGACTCATAAATTCTTACTTCTGGCGTCTATTATGAAACAGCCAAAATTTGTCCCCAATCATAAGCTCTTTCCATTGACGTATTTAATATCTATACTTTCCTCCACCTGTGNAAACAGCCAAAATTTGTCCCCAATCATAAGCTCTTTCCATTGACGTATTTAATATCTATACTTTCCTCCACCTGTGTATCGTGGAAGGCATCTAAGGGTGTCCTGTGAGGCTCCAATTATACGCATTTGAGAGATATAATTAACGAGTACTCTATAGGCACGCTAATGCCATAAAAAAATATGATATTTGCAATCTAATCAACTTATTATTTGGCTTTAAATAATATATTTTCCAGAAAATTTTCAGTTATTCCGTGCATTGACATATATAAGTAGTCCAGTACATCTTGATAAGACCCTTATAAATGTCACATATGAAGGCTGTTTTCTTCTTACTGTGTTAGTATGTGGCCTAACAAGTGCAAATAGGAGTAGACTGGTCTAGTCTCAGGAACTTTTTTTATGGTCAGTGGCGTTATAAATATTTTGACAATAAATTAAAGGACTTTTTGAGGGGACATTTTTTATCAATACACGGTTAGATTATTTTTGTCATGCAGAAAGTTCCTGTCATAAGGCTAATTAATACCTGAACGCATTTAAAGAAATGTGTATTTTTGCAGCAATGTTTTAAACTTCCTTATCACAAGCTACAAAACAGAAGTTACAAACAATTCACTACGGAGAGACTGGATGAGCCATAATTGGATAAGGCCAAATAATGAAATATATCAAAATTGGTGAAAACGAATTCTAGGTTTCGATATCATTAGATTGATAATAGCATCCCATATTGTTGTGGCACCCTAGCCTTCGTGTGGGTTCATATTAGCCGTTATACTTACCATATGTATCTACTATAACATATTGTCTGAATGTCAGAGAATATTTTTTGATATATCGGAAAGTAATTTGGCGAAATTGTAAAAAAAAAGCTATACACACATAAATACACACACATATTATATATAATTATATATATATATAAATATGCTGTAACCTAAATTAATGAAGAAAAATTTGGTACATTAGTAAAATTGTAATACAAATTTGAACAATTTGACAAAATATTTACATGTTTGGCTACAATTCAAACAAGTTCTGAAGTCGCCAAAATAACTGAAAGTAATTTAATTGCAGTAAATTATATTGTTCGTCCATAGATATATTTGGAGTATGACGATAAAAATTAAAATAAAAGGTACTCGTTTAAGCACCAATCGCAACCAAACAGAATAAATTATTTTATAAAAAATGTTCACGATTTTATAATTATTTCGCAGAAGCACTTCACCTGAAATGAAAAAAAATTATTTAAATTTAAGTCCTAGGAATGTAACTAAATAATGTTATCCTAAGAAAACAATGTTTTTATTGTTTCGGTATTTCGCCACATTTCCGTTGAAACAATTACACGAATTAGCGAATTATCCTCAAAATAGAGAAAAATAATTTTCAACTTCTTGAACAACATTCTACATCGCATAATGTTACTAATTGTCCACTGCGCCCACAGTAAATTTTCAGCGAGAAAATTTGTTAGAAATAAATAATTTAAATGCGTGGCTAGTGCACCGTCCTCGTGCCACAGAGGTACGGACTCAGCACCCTGGTTTGCAGTATGTCAGTTACGTGATGGACGTTAATCAGTGGGTTTTCTCGGGGTATTCCCGCATACCTCGCCGTGGCTCTTCCTCAATGCTCCATTTTATGATCTCTAAAAGGCTTAGAAAATGTTTATTATAATAATAGTTTATAACAGCTAAACAGATAGAAGTGTACAGAAATGTAGACCAGTTATATTTGGTAATGTAATGCTAAGCTACCGTGAAACACACAATTTTTTGCAAAATTAATCATAAAGAGTCATTGGGATACACACACATTTGTAAAGAAAGTATTATTTAATGTTTAAAAGTTGAGAAATTTTTGATGCAAATTTGTGCGAATATGTGTTTAAGAGATTCACTAAAAATTTTGTTTAGTGGTAAAGATAAGTATTAAAATTTTACTGCCCCAAAAAAATTTTGCCAAGGAGAATTTTTCAATTTTTCTTATTGTTGTGAGACACAGAAAAAAAAGTCTGAGATTTTGGCCGGCAGACATATTTTTTCGTAGTGGGAATGTGAATATAGACGTAATGTTAAACAGTAAGTCTCTAAGGAATAAAACTGACACAAAGTAAATAATGGCATAAAAAGTACAGATCACATCGCCCGGCAAAGCGATGAAGTGGTCGTCCTCCTTCATTTATGGCGTATTGTCATGCAGCAGTTGGCCTTCGCCCGGTTTAACATCAGCAACTCGAGCATGTACTGTTGCGGGCGGTAGGATGCGGTGAATAACTGTCCTGAGCAGGCCTGCCAACTGTTCTGTTAGCCACACAGGCTTACAACACACCTTCCGAATGCTACTTTCTGGAGGAAGTGTAGGTTAGCCGTCTGCAGCTGCTCATGCGAACATAACCTTTATGGTCCCAGGACAAACAGCCTTTAGTCTTTCGCGGCCGCCTCCCATCCCTCCCCCCTCGCCATAAAAAAGTATTCTGGCGTAAAGGCAACAATGTTAACAAACCCAATAAAATTAAATAAATAAAATACCAAGCTAAAATAATTACACAGCGTTCAAAGACTTGTAAAACTCGTTCCAATTTCCGCCGAAGGTAATATTAAACTACAATTTTGTTTGGCTCAAGGACACAAGACACGTTTGCCTTAAGTGTTGCTTCAGATAAATAGTGTGATTATTATCGCCAAGAATCGGGAAAACGGTGAGAATTTCAGTTTCCAAGTTTCTGCTGTGATTGTAAACACTTGGAAGCCTAGTGTAGTGGGTCTAGAGATCATTAGAAAATTCACCCATGTAGCCAAATATTTCCATTTCTTAAATTTTGTACTCACAGGTAACATTATTCTTAAAGTTGCTCTCATCATTTTGCCACAGCGGAACATTATTTCACAAAACAGAGAAATACATTGATTGTCCAATTTTGTTGCAGTTAAGTTATATGAAAAATAAATCTCGCGCAATACGGATTACCCATGATACCCTCTGTTGTACGGCCGGCATTATTTGTTAATCCGCTACGGAAAAACTGCGAGCAGAAAAAGTGACAGCTTAAACTAAATTACTTGCAGCACTTTGCCACCTTCCCCCCTCCAAATCTGCCGTGAATTCATCTCAGGCCATTTGTCGTGCTCTTGAACTTGTACTGCCTGCTGGTGAAGGCGGTTTGTCACAGAATACAGTTAGGGGAACTTCAGATACAGATAACGTATTTCCTCGTAACTGTTGCGAACAGCTATGGACCATAATGTTCATTAGTAGGAAATATAAATATTTTACAATAGTTACTGTAAATATAGTTTGTTTACTAACAATCCACTCAGGTATGAAATGAAACAGCTATCATGACGAGGATTCAATAGATCCATGTTGCTCTTCTGAATGTGCATTCTAACACGTACTTACACATGCGGCTAGTGCACCAAAGTCCCACACGACGATCCACACACTATGCCAGTTGTCTACGAACTAAAGTTTCCACATTGTGTAAATCTGACGAAGGTTTTCAAGGCTCATTTTATTTCGTTGACAAGTAATGTTCAAACAATAAGTTATATTTGGCTGCTTGTCCGTTTATGGGTTTTCTTAAACGCCAGTAGTAGAGGAATGTAGATCCGGTTGCCTAGGCATCAGGCATCAGGAGTCGAAACCACCAGACATTTTGGAATTTTCCCTTTTTCTCCCTAAAAGTTTTCCTTTTTTCCCTCAAAATCGACCATTTTCTCCTTAAAACTTCCCGTTTTCCCTTAGAATTTCCCCATTTTTCCCTCAAAGTTTCCCGTTCTTCCCTCAAAAAAGCACCGAGCCTACCATTTGGAAAAACCAGCCACCGAAACGCACTTTTCGAGTCATTGGAAGGATTTGGAGGGCTTACTTCTTTTGCCCTCAAAAATAATAATTTTCCCTCCAAATCGCACCTTTTTTCTGGGCCAGGGATCATGCTGTGGATCTGGCCACAATTGTTTTTCCGAATTACTCAATTTCGTTTGACCCTACTATTTTGGATGTCATTTTCCTTAGCCACCTTCGTTCCTCTCCATGCTTTAACAATCCACCTTAGCTGCTTTCACCCCACTCCCTCGAACCAACATTTTGTATTACATCACTTCCACCAACTTAAATTATGTTATATGGCCTTGGTCTTTAACAATCGAAATTTTTCATATAGTTTGTCATTTGTGTTTAATGGAAAAATAACTAGGGGTGTATTACATCAGGGTACAGTCATGTGAAAATTATGTACGACCTCTCTTCTCCATGTATTGCTCTGAAGCAGGTCTTACCAGGTCGGAATCTATCTTTACCATCTTAACTCAAAAACTCAAGGTCAAATTTATACCACTTCAACAGCATACTTTCAAGTCTGTTGCATCCATCCTGCTGAGATGTATTACAATATTAATCCAATCTCATTTTTGTGCACTTAATTACAACATATGCCTCTGTTACCATATTATTGATTGTGCACATTAAGTGTTAGGCCATTACTGCAAGTATTAAAGTACTAACATTATATTTTGCTCACATCATTTCTTTTATTTTCCAATCACATAATCTTTTGAAGTACTCTTGAATGGTGATTGCTTCGGGTAGAATCCATTCGATATGGGGTCACCAACAACTAGTACAGGTCGTTTCTTAGCTGTATTAACTATAACTTTGCAGTTTTTCTTATGTCTCTTCAGCTTATCATCACGCTTGAACAGATGTTTACACTTGCCGCATCGTTCCATAGCAAAGGAAGGAATCTTCAGGCAAGAAGTTTTTTCATGCTTCCTCGCACTTTGGTTGTAGGCAAATAACTTGTTGCAGTAACAGCAACGAAGCCTTAACGAAGTCATCGATAGCTCCACTGCTGTAGATGTTCCATTCAAAGAAGTTGATAGTGCTGTCGGTGTCACGCCTGAAGAAGTAGATATAACTGTCGGTGCCATGCCTGAAGAAGACGATGGTGGTGCTTCTGCCGCAGGTATGCCATCCAAAGAAGTCGATAGCACTGTGCCATCTTCAGATGTTCATGGACCAGCAACCTTTGGCTACATAATATATTCCAGTTGCTTACACGAGCAGAGACAAAGTGTCTTTCACGACCACCACTGTCAAACTAAGCTTCCTAGCTGGGACATAGCTACTTATACACCTACCGATGTTGAGGTTGCACCCTGCATTTGTTTCTGGAGGCCTTATAATTTTCGTAGCCATAGAATATGTCAAACAAATAAGCTGTATTTGTTATTCGATTTTAAATTCTTTTATTTTTAGTTACAAATGTTACCCATTAAATGTTTCAAGTTTTACTGAAATTGTACGTAGAGTATATCAGAACCTTGCAAAAGTCTCTCAACCACATTTCCGGTCTCCTTTATTGAAGTATAATAATACATAATATGGCGAAATCTGCAAATTATTTATTATGTTGACGGTTCCATAAGAATCAAAATATGCTAGACTGATATTTTTAACGTTTGTTAATCTTACTAATCCAAGCTCATTATATGATTCACAGCTATCTGCATAAATATGGTATGGATCAGCATCTCCCAACACTTTTATATGGATAGTTGTCTATGGTGTTAGAACCAATAATCCCTTGAGACTTGGAATTACGAGCGCAGCTCGGGCGATTGATTTATCTTGTGCTTTTCTCTGACATAAATCATCCTCCTTCTCCTCTTCCTACTTCTCAATCCTCAGCAATCCTCTGCAATCAACCTCCCCAATACTCCTCCATAATTTCTCCACCTGTTCCGCAATCAGTACCGCATACTCCGCAATCGGCACCATATACTCCGTAATTGCTCAACAATCACTCCGCAATCACCTCCGCACGTTCCGCAATCAGTACCATACGCTCCGCAACTGCTTCTCCTGCTACACAATCCTCAACAATCATCAGCAATCCTCCACAATCCTCACGAATCCTTCACAGCAACCCTCACAAATCCTCCACAGCAACCCTCACCAATACTCCTCAGAAATCCTCACCAATCCTCAGCAATCCTCACCAATCCTCTTCATTAATCATCAAAAATCTTTCTCAATCTTCACCAGTCCTCCTCGGAAATCCTCCTCAGCAATCTTCCTCAACCATAAGTTGTCCTTCTTCTCAATCCTCACCAATCTTCATCGATCCCCTTAATCCTCCTCCGAAATCCTCGCCAATATTTCGATCGTTCCCAATTCCTCGTTCGGTCCTTCGATCAATCCTTCGGTTTGTCCCCACCCATATGTACAGAATTTACATTAAGTCGCCCTGCCNCCTCGTTCGGTCCTTCGATCAATCCTTCGGTTTGTCCCCACCCATATGTACAGAATTTACATTAAGTCGCCCTGCCTTCACATATTTTTACTTGTCAACTACATTAAAGTTTTGTATGAAGTCTTCTATCCAAGAATGTTTATACTTAAAGTCTTTATTAATATTCTGTATGTGGATCTTTACTTTAATTGTTGAGTGCTAATATCACCACATAAAATTGCGAGGGAAAAATTGATACAACATACAAAAACATNCTTTACTTTAATTGTTGAGTGCTAATATCACCACATAAAATTGCGAGGGAAAAATTGATACAACATACAAAAACATAAAAACAAATTACTAAGTTAAAAAAAATTATTTATTATTTTATAACTACAATTTTAGAAAAGAAAGCAGTCCTTCACATCATGCAATAAAACCCATTTCCTACAGTTCTCTAATGATTGAAGATATCGCGTTAATGTGCGAGAAATATCCACCTTGTTGGAGATCGATCGGTTCTCTGATTCTATCAAGTTCTTTCGGGTCTTCGGGAAATATGTAGCCAGTATTCTCAGCGTCTTCTGCCTTTCTCACGTGACTCATCGNTACGCTCCGCAACTGCTTCTCCTGCTACACAATCCTCAACAATCATCAGCAATCCTCCACAATCCTCACGAATCCTTCACAGCAACCCTCACAAATCCTCCACAGCAACCCTCACAAATCCTCCACAGCAACCCTCACCAATACTACTCAGAAATCCTCACCAATCCTCAGCAATCCTCACCAATCCTCCTCATTAATCATCAAAAATCTTTCTCAATCTTCACCAGTCCTCCTCGGAAATCCTCCTCAGCAATCTTCCTCAACCATAAGTTGTCCTTCTTCTCAATCCTCACCAATCCTCATCGATCCCCTTAATCCTCCTCCGAAATCCTCGCCAATATTTCGATCATTCCCAATCCCTCGTTCGGTCCTTCGATCAATCCTTCGGTTTGTCCCCACCCATATGTACAGAATTTACATTAAGTCGCCCTGCCTTCACATATTTTTACTTGTCAACTACATTAAAGTTTTGTATGAAGTCTTCTATCCAAGAATGTTTATACTTAAAGTCTTTATTAATATACTGTATGTGGATCTTTACTTTAATTGTTGAGTGCTAATATCACCACATAAAATTGCGAGGGAAAAATTGATACAACATACAAAAACATGAAAACAAATTATTAAGTTAAAAAAAATTATTTATTATTTTATAACTACAATTTTAGAAAATAAAGCAGTCCTTCACATCATGCAATAAAACCCATTTCCTACAGTTCTCTAATGATTGAAGATATCGCGTTAATGTGCGAGAAATATCCACCTTGTTGGAGATCGATCGGTTCTCTGATTCTATCAACAAGTTCTTTCGGGTCTTCGGGAAATATGTAGCCAGTATTCTCAGCGTCTTCTGCCTTTCTCACGTGACTCATCGCNCAAGTTCTTTCGGGTCTTCGGGAAATATGTAGCCAGTATTCTCAGCGTCTTCTGCCTTTCTCACGTGACTCATCGCAAAGGTGATAGAGGGATGTGTTAGTTCATCGAGAAAATCGCCATCGTCTTCAGTTTCATGAGTCTTCATGTTCATTTTCATCAATGCTATCTTCATGGTCATCTTCACCTCCTGTTTGTATTCTATATTTGGTTTACTTATCTTTGTAGCAGATCTTATCTTAGTGGTGGATCACCTTCCTGCTGGAGAAAGCAATTGTCATCTGGGTAGAGTTAGTTAACAGCTGCTGCACAATGTTTCCTGACACGTGGTATCGTACCTTTCTCCTGTAACGGTTCCGTCAAAGAAGGATGGCCTCACAAGTAATCTGGCAGACATGCCGCGCCACGCTGTTAATCAAGCAAAATTAACTGCTTACTCTGCCACAATGTGGGGATTTTCATTGGTCCAGTTCACACAGTTCTGGAAGATGAGAGTCTCAATCAATTTAATGGTTGCCTCATCGGGCCAAACAATCACGTCAGTAAAATGTTTGTTATCGTTACACATATCCACACAATTCGTCACTTCTGTTTGGGTCACCTTTATTCATAGTGTAAAGAAAAGTGGAAATGTAGGATCTCCCCATTACGTGCTTTTAAATGCGATGTACACATTATTTACTGACACCTGACTCGCGCACAGCTTGTTGTACGGAACGGACTTATTCTTCCTAACAGAATGTAGGAATGTGTGCAGCTAAGCCTCGACATATGATGCGTTCGTTGTCGTTATCTTTCTGTAGCACAGACCTTTCTTTACATCACTCACAGTTCCTTCCTTCTAAAACTTGAAACTTAATAGTGCCATTGTTACACGTGGCGGTAGCACAATATCGAATTCTTCCCTCCATCGTCTTTACAACTGAATAATGTTCTCATAATTCAAATAACACATTAAAATATATTTACATTGCTCAAAAGAAAAATTTGAAACCTACGCCATTTCCTCTACAAATGTAGTGTTGCCACTTGTAGCCACAGACGGACCAAACATTTGTCCAAATAGCTTGAATTACATGCAATAAAATCAAATTGTATTTAATATGTCTCTGTTATTAACATCTTGTTGAGATATCTGATATGTGAAGAACGCCTTGTCTAAAATGGTCACGTGAATTTGGTAGGTTNGTTATTAACATATTGTTGAGATATCTGATATGTGAAGAACGCCTTGTCTAAAATGGTCACGTGAATTTGGTAGGTTGACGTACGAATAACGGAAATGTCGGACCGTGAAAATCACTCTTGAAGAGAGCCTTTATTATTTATTTATGTTGAAGTAAGTTGTGTTTCGTTTAAAATATTATTTTTTCTGGTAGTTTCACTCAGACATGAAAGATCCCATTTACATTTCAAACATTTTATGTCAGTCCTAGAAATTGGAAGCCTCCTAAAATATACTGAATTCGTGAAAGTTATTTAACAGGTTTCTTAATTTTATCTGACCCACTCATATTAAAAATAATATATAATAAACATTTCAAAGAGGCGTTTTTGCCTACTATAGTCGCTCTTAAACATATATTTTGGGCTATTGAATTGTATTGACATCAATCTCTTCGGTAGTGTTCTATAGAAAGAGAGTTCTGTGAGACAGCAGTTGTTGATAACTTACAAGGCGTTTAGTTTCGCTCTTCAGAAATAAGTAGTTTTCTATTAGACCTCGATATCTATTCAACAAGTTTCTTAGAAGATGCGTACAACTTTCCGACGGATGAAGAGTTGAAAATCTCCGAGAAAAGTTTAAAGTGTACAATTGAGAATTGGTAGTATAAACTGCTGGACATTTCCAGGCACTGATAATTATTCAGAAGTTCAAGGGGAAATACCGCCGTTTCAGTTTTGATTCAAAACGTTTCATTTCTCTCCTATGAAATCACAATTAAGAAGTATTTTTAACTTCTTATATTTGAAGAAATTTTTTAAATTTATATTATAATAATGTTAATAATACTCATTAAAAATATATACTGGGGTTTTGTTTGTAACTGCTCAAAATACTAAGGAATGAATACTACCATTAAGGGGAATCATCCACAACGATATAAAATAATTCTATTTTACTAGATAGTTTATATTTTTAAATAATAAAATTCCGAAAGCCCCCCTAAACTTTCATATTTATTGACCCTACACAACAGTAGATGTATAACGTCTGAATTACTAACATGATTATTACGTCAAGATATTAATTGTTCCAAAATTTTATAAAATCAATATAGTGAAGTAAATGCGAGTTCGTGGTTCAGTCGTTAATCTTGTACTGCTGCGTGAGGTGAGTAAACAGTTTGGTATAGGGGTTTTTCAGAATTTTCCTTCTTAATAATATAAACTTGAAACAGTGACAATTGTGCTAAATTAGCGAAAACAGTGAAAGTTGAGCAACTGATAATCAGTGGCAGATAACTAACTTATATAGTGGCTAAATTTCACTTATTGATTTTTGATTCCCACTGAATGTCAAGAATTACACTGCCATAAATCACTTGTTCCCAGTTAAATAGCTTGATTCGCCAGTCAGCAATAGCTTGCCAACTGACTTTCAGTGAATATTATTTCACTTACTGATATCACTGATTTGGACTTAACCAATAATTTAATAAGACGGGGTAAGGTTCTCCTCAAACTAATTTTATCTGGAATACAATGCACGAATAGTGTTGGAAGCGATTTGTGATATAACTAGGTAAAAGAGCGCCAGTAAAAAATAATCATGGCAAAGTAATCACAGCCATTAAACTATCAAATAAAATTTAAATCATAATTTATAACTAAGTAATTTGTTAACATTACAACAACAAGTTTTATTTATGTGGAGGTACTGAAACCAAATGTAGAATCCGGGTTTATTTTACTCTAGAAGCTTAGTAGTAATATACTTTCTCATGGATGATTTTTTGACATATTATGTCATCAGAATGAGAATGAAAGAAACTTACACTTGATCAGGTAAAGTCATAAATTCACTAAATTGCCTTGAGTTTTAATTGAGTAATTCATTTCCAACCACTAATTCACAGGTAGTCAATATTAAGAAGTAAACCAGGCGATTTTTAAGTCAAATAATTCACTGTAACGCACGTAAAAAATTAGAAGAAAATAATTTTACTAAATATAAATTATAAGTTTCCTTAGTTGAACAGAATACTCACAAGGAACTGACTGGCCTTCGACGAAGCATTCCACACTTGTCGTACCTAAAATAGAAAAGAATAATATCCTTGAGCGTAATTACAGAATAATCGTACGACACAACTTAAAAAAAAATTAATTGTCACTAGCTGTTGCTTTTTAACACAAATACTATTAATTAGTTTCCCAGTATACGTGTTTATGGGAATTCAGGTAGCGGCTCATACATATAACTTAATCTAAATTTATTTTTGTTAACGCCAGACACATTTAATTTGCTCGGGTATACAACCAAATATCATTCACGAGTAAAATAGCATTCCGGTCAACAACGTACTAAAATCGATCAAACACTTGACGCATAAAAACGTAATTTTTTTTGTGAGCTACATTAAATTTAAAATAGAATTTGCTAGTCTCTGTCAGTAGTATAAAGAAAATAAAGTGGTTTTCCCCACAGAAACATAAATTATCTGCCTTAAAACTCTATTCCAAGTGAAAGAAGAGTTTTTTAAGTCACTCGTTCAATATACACTGTCTCCTGCAGTTAGACTTTTATTCTAGCTTATGGAGTAAACAAAAAATGCATCTTGATAATAATGCAGCAATAAATTTGCTGTTTGACATACATTTAGCTATAATAAAAAATGTTTTGGAAAATAGTAACGGCGTTTTTACTTTGTGTGTATTAATATATGTTGTGCATTTTACTACACTTGTTTAAGTAACGCAATATTAGCAGTATGTATAGAAGTAGACAAATATGGCAGAAGCACGTAGTAGTATGCAATTAATTTGAACAAAGCTCATTCGATCGGCTTGGTCTATATCATATGACATTTCAATGACTTTTATATCAGTATCTTCTTATTGTTTCAGATAAGCTCAGAATCCATGCGGATGGAATACAGGTGAGGTGAAACCAAGCATAGCTAGCCGCTGTGTAATTGAAAATAAGACCAAATATGTGAAAATCAGGATCCTGCACTACTGAAGTTACAGGAAGCGATTTGTATTTCAGTGATTTGTACCAAACAATGTCATGTTCCATTATACTATACTCTGTTTCATGTAAGTTCACTCAATTTTGGCAGCTATGATGGTATTTATTATTTGATGATGTGCTCACAGGTCACAGTGCCAGTCCAAATTTAATATTCTATTGGTTAACTAAGTTTCTCAGATTCACATTTGTGCAAGAAATTTCCACTGTCACTGTGAACAGCAAGCACATCATTAAATAGTACGTGTCCACAGAACTTCCAAAATGTAGTGAGCTTACATGAAACAGAGTATATATGTTAATACAGTCAATATTTTAAAAATATATTCTTGGCTTCTGGAAAGTAGCCACGTCACAGTCGATGTTTTTCCAGACCTATCAAAAGAAGGTTTCCTTACTGAAGCTCTGTGTGGCCTTCCTGCCCTTATATGCTTTAGGCTGTGCAAGGGTGCATCAAGTATATAAGTAAGTAAAATATTACAATGGCTACTTAATACTGGATATGGAGGTTGCAATATATTCAATACGTCGAGAACACAACGACTGTGATTCGGCTACAACCCATAAGCCAATTATATACAGACCATATCCGCGAAAGCCTGCGAACTTTATTTGTGAAATAAGTCAATAATTGTGACTTAAACATTTATATATATAAACCCACTGGCCTGTCTTCAGCACTTATATTAAAGCATTTTAAAAGGTATCTCTGTGTTTAGTTACTTTATTACAAGTATAATACCGAAATAGTTATACTTTGACTTATTGTAATTTTTGGACGCTTTAAAGAAACAATTGGCTTGACAATAATATATATATACATATATAAATAAATGGCTTAATCGACTTGACAATTAACTATATAAATATTGATACGACTTCATAGATGCATGATTATCTAATATTTTATCTATGACTAATTTATTTGCAATATAACAACATAACTTGAGAGTTATTGGTAAAATAAATACGCTGTATAGCTAATGTATCATCTTTATGAGTTATATGATTAAACTTATGGTACGGCCGAACTTATTTGTCCTTGCAGAAGCACGATGCGATCTGAAACGACAGCAGTGGAAGTTTCATTTATTTTTCGCTTTGTACAACATTGTTATTTCAGTAAAATTTTGGAGCAGTTACCTAATATGCTTCTTCTGAAATTCATATAACATACAAGATGGTCCAGATAACGTGGACACCCCCAAAATTTCCGGAACGGTTGCAGGTCACGAAATACTGTTTTCGCTAAATGAATTTACCTACGGGGGCATGTAGTTTGCCACAAAGTGACTATTTGTAACACGTGTATGGACAGAAATAATTAAACCACATATGATTTTTCCCCTAGAAACATACATTTATTTAAACGTCATCTGAAAGTACGCGCAAAGAAGAATTAAGTCATACAGTATATGCAATTGAAAGTAGCACAGAAATGCCAGAAAATTATGTGCAAATATGATTAAGATAGGTGGGCCTGTAGCATGGGGCAGTGCACCTGTACTTACAGCTATAAGCTAGCAACACGCGCCTTGATCCATTCTGGCAGGACCGCTTCCTTATAGCAGCGCAGCACCAGATATTTTAATCTGTTATGGATTGTGTGTTGCTGTACGTACGCAATGAAATTCACGAATGAGGAAAAACTGGACACACTACTTATTTATGGCGAGTATCGCAGAACTTCCAAGCAATCAATTCAAATGTATGGTGAAAAGTACCCTAATCGGACCCCCATCTCACGGCAAACGATATGAATAACTTGCATACGTCTCTTGTCACGAAGTGATTGGAATTCCACAACACTAGGGAGAAGAAAGAATGCAACGGGCGAGATGCATCAACACGATGTGTAGGCACGTGTCGAGGCAAACCCCCAAATGAGTACGCGAGAACTTTCCAGGTTCGTAGGAATAAGTACAACAAGTGTGTTACGGATACTGCGCTAACGGAAATTCCACCCACATCACGTGTCTCTTCATCAGGCATTATATCAAGGTGATTTCCAGCAGATTGTTTAGTTTTGTATGTTTCTTCGGTTGTCTGTAAGGAGTGAAAGTAATTTTCTGAAGAATGTACTATTTACCGACGAAACGACCTTCACAAACCATGGGCTTTGAAATTTACGACATACGCACTACTGGGCGACGGAGAATCCGTGCTGGGTCTGGCACGTGGAGCACCAGCGACAATGGAATGTGAACATGTGGTGTGGAATCGTCGGAGAATACGGTATATAGCCATTCTTCAATCAAGTGAGAATAACCGGCTGTACGTACGCCCATTTCCTCAGAGACACCTCACCGGCAGTTATGGAAACATACTGATAGACATAAGTCGTGATATGTGGTATCAGATTGACGGTTGACCGGAACGTTTTACTTTTGTGGCGAGGCAAGTGTTAAATCTAACGTTTCCAAATAGGTGGTCATGTTGCTCGTCGCTCGCTACATGTGTGTTTTACAGACTACACATGTGTATTGCTGTCGATGGTAAACACTTCGAGCACATGGCTGTAAAAAGACCTAATAAGAAGTGTTTTAACCATAACCGTGTTATTTTGTAATATGTATGTCGATGCGATTGCATTTATCCTTGGTTTGGTTTGTTCCTTTTTTTGTTGTGCATCTGTACGCACTCGTTACTCAGTACAGTTAATGACTAGGAAACAAATCTCTTGAATTAGGTTTTTAACTGAATTAAATTATAAGTATATATTGATATCATACCTACACTCACATTGCCCTTCTTCCTTCCAATGTGGTGCTCTCCTTTGTCCAATATCGCATTCCGTGCCACTTGCCCCATTAAGGTGAGCGCTACGCTGCTCTGAGGAAGCAGTCCTGCCAGGATGAGTCTCGACGTGTGTTGCTTGCCCACAGCTATTAGTACAGGGCCACTGCCCCATGCTACTGGCCCGCTTAACTTAATCATATTTGCACATTATATATTTTTGGCGTTTCTGTGTTACTTTCCATTGCATATGCTATATGGATGAGTTCCTCTTTGCACATACTTTCAGAGGCCGTTAATATAAATGTATGTTTCCAGGGAAAAAATCGTATGTGGTTTAATTATATTATACCATTTACGTATTACGAATAATTACGTAACGGCAAATGACTTGCTACGTAATTTAATTTAGCGGAAACCGCATTTCGTTATCTACAATCGTTCCGAACATGTTGGGGTAGTCTACGTTAAGTGAACCATCCTGTGATATTATGTACCATACAAACCACCGGACAAAACTTAGCCTAGTAAACTTTTTCAAACCCTTATATTGTGACATTACGCGAGGTTAGCTTAAGATCAAGATCGTTATCTGCGACGCTCAGAAATNTTATCTACAATCGTTCCGAACATGTTGGGGTAGTCTACGTTAAGTGAACCATCCTGTGATATTATGTACCATACAAACCACCGGACAAAACTTAGCCTAGTAAATTTTTTTCAAACCCTTATATTGTGACATTACGCGAGGTTAGCTTAAGATCAAGATCGTTATCTGCGACGCTCAGAAANTTTTTTCAAACCCTTATATTGTGACATTACGCGAGGTTAGCTTAAGATCAAGATCGTTATCTGCGACGCTCAGAAATATGAGAAATTAAATTCAGGATGATGTGGATGATGATATAAGCTTTTACATAATGCAGGTGATTTTGAATGTCCAACGTTTTGTTGGCCTGTCAAATAGGCATGCATTAACTGTGAGCTTTCCATTTACTGGCTTAGAGTTCTCTGTGAAAAAGTTAAGTTGAGTTGAGAGATTTCAGCTACTCAACGAGGTTTTGAAAGCCGATGAGGGTGAACTTAAATGAGAATGGAGCAGTGCCGGAATGCAAGAGTAGGGTAAATGGAAGATCCCCGAGAAAATGCGCCGAACAGTGGCATTGTGCGGCATTATTCCCACTTGCAAACCCTGTTCGTTTTGGTGGGAGACGAGCAGTCTAACCGCTCAGCCACCGCAGCCCCGACTTCTCTGTGAAGGTTTGTTGTGCCACCCAAAATTGCAGTCAGACCGATGGTACAGGTAGGCTATATAATACAATACTGTTTAAAAAAACATTTTAGTAATTTCACAGGTTGGTGTAATGCATAAGCCGTCTGTGTAATTTTTCCTCTTAACAGAAGTCTCTAATTATGAGCTCTGTACGAAGAAAACACCCTGCCAGATGTTTCTGTTTGCACTATATGAGACGGTAAGCTTGAAGTGGGTGAAGTAGAACTGAAATGAACGACCTTCAAAGCTTTTTAAATCTCGTTATACCTAACCATTATGCCTCATTAGTGCTTTTTTCAGTGTCCGCATGACACGGATAGTAAAGGGGCAAGGGAAATTTGAGAGTTAATTCGACGGTATGTCTCTGTTCGTATTAAACCCTCCTCCTGACTTTCCTTATCAGTACACACGTAAAATGTTTGCTGCCCTTACGATATTTTTTTAATATATAACATGTGATTTAGCAACACTATAGTTACCATAAACATTGGCTACTTTTCATCTACTTAGGAAAACTTAAAACCACTCAAAATTTTGGTTTTTGGTGTTATTGAATGAGAAGGTAGCAAACACTATCTGGGTAGATAACATTGTTGTAGCTGGTATAAAAACTAAAATATTAATAGTTGCAAAGTTACCCTAACCGGTGCAAAGTAACCCCGGTATACGGTCTAGAAGTCGTAGATGTGTAGACGTACTGTATTCATTTATTTTATGTGATGGGTCATTGGTGGCAATGTACACCAAGGCAACATACTGGCTGAAATGGGGCTCAGCTGGGGATAGTTCTAACCGTATTACCGGTTTAAAGAAGGATGTATGAGACTTCATTTTTGAACTGCTCAGGTTGTCGTAGTAATTGGCGTATTTAGCCTTCTTTGCAATAATCATGCGGCGCGAAATCCATGCGTTAAATTTCACCTTCGTCATTTAAAAAATTCTGGCATTGCTTATTGTAAAATTTATCATGTACTGAAAATATACAGTTTTAGAAAGGTTGCAATGTGATTGCGATAATATATTACTAACATGAGTGTTATGAAATTCTTAAAGCAAACACATGCCATATTTTGAACATCGTCGCAAAATGCTGAAACCTCACATTTTATACAAACAGCTATATTATATTTTTACGCAGTAGACACGTACTTTAGAAAACAAGCACTCATAACCAATAAATAAAACTTTCAGAAATTTGTTATTGATTGTTTTTTATCTTCCGAAAATTAATTTTGATATCGCAGTTAAAGAGACATAACGTATTTTTAAAACATAGCAAAAAATTTCCCACAATATGTTGCTTAGAGACTTGCGTACACTCGAGACGTCAAATACGGGCAACACATATTTGTTTAAATTGAAAACAAACTTATCGCATATAGTTATAGCGCGCTGTGCCGGGTGTTGTGTACGCCCAGTGATATACATATGTTTACAGACAAACATTAAACAACAGAAGTGTAGCGTGTTTGTTCGTATATATATATAAACTTTTAAATCAGATTACAAAGATGGGCTCATAAAGTAAGTCGACAAAAGTTCTGGACAGTCGAATGTTATTTAAGTGCAATGCAGTTGACACGTCTACCGAAGTATGCTACCCACTGATTTAAATATTTTAAGTAAGTAAATAAAATGATAATTAGACCTACGTAGTAGTTCTAGATCTTTTTCATACAATTACGAAAATTTTTAACCAAATCTCTCAAACCCGCACTTAACTAAGGGCTTCATGTCAATGATACGAATTCTACTGATTTTAGACAACTACGAAAAGTGTCCTCAATTCCGCTTATATACACTGTTTCTAGCATTTCTCTCCTAGGCAATAACTTCATTTGTTAAACAGAACATACGAATAGACTTTGGAAAACAATCAACAAATTTGCACGTGAATTTCCTGTGTTTCATTACCTGTCGGCCACTCCCAGGTTCGTGTTCCATAAAAAGTCATGGAGTAATACTTCAATTACTTCTACGTATGAAATTGCGTGTTGTGCTGAGGTGACCTATCACGCATAGCCCAGCGTTCAAGAAACACGATTATCTTTCTGGTGATTGCGTACTACGTAAAATTTATGGTCTTATCGCAATTCAACGAGCTGCCTATGAGGCACAACTGGCGCGAATATTATGGCAACATTATTCAGCAATTTTTATTTTCACGGTAATATGGTGTATTTTAACTTTACAAAACATGTGATTCGCGATTGTTAATTAATCAATAAGTAACTGTTATAATTTAATGTTATAATTAATTTGTTGGTTCGAAAATTTTAAACCTACAAGTATCTCTCGATTTAGATCAATTTTAATTTCGCACTGCATCATCTCTTGTAAACATTTTTCGCAAATCTCATAACCAAAACTAAATTTTTTTGTTTTATTTAAATATTTGTCTCCATTGTATAACTATGAATTTAATCTTTCAGTTAAGCTGCACTTGTTACGAGTGATTGGTTCATTGGTTATTTACTTAAATCCTACATCTGAAGTTTAAAGTTAGAAGGCTCACTGTAGTTTGATGTTTCCACAATATTATGGTTTCATGTGATACATATCTATTATTTATTTGCCTGCCTTCATTCCGCACCTATTCCACTTAAAGTAAATAGTATCTTCCTAATGTATAGGCAAGTAGCAAGAATTGCTCTACATTTTGCGAAGCGACTNTTCCACTTAAAGTAAATAGTATCTTCCTAATGTATAGGCAAGTAGCAAGAATTGCTCTACATTTTGCGAAGCGACTCTGTGCAGGGCCTTTCCTTGCTCTTTATTTTATTTTATTTTTGTTTCCGACGCAAACTGGGAGTATGGATTTTCATTTACTTCATTTCCCTCGGCTACGTGCAGGGCACAATGTTTCTACGAGTAGTTACCGAGCACGGGCTAGCATGTAATTTTGTTCTTCCAGTATTTATCTCGTTCGTTAGCGCGTCTTGGATGATTTCAAGCCATGGTCACTTCCCTTTCTCGTTAACACTTATTGACTTTGCCCAGTAGATCTTGGCGTCCTCCCAACCACCAACCATTTCCGTTTTTTTTTTTTTTTTTTTCCGTTTCTCTTTCCACGCTGCTTTCACCTACCGACGCTGATTCTGAACCGTACTTTTCTGATTTTCTATGAAATGTTTTGTCGCTCCTTTTTTCCCCTGCCATCTTGCCTCCTTGCAAAACTTACCCCAGATTCCGGACGTGTTATCCAGATGTCATACTCCTTACTGACTGTTATATCTCTCCCTGTACTGTGATTGCGCACTCGTATAATATAATTTTTTTGTCCGCTATGCAGAAACAAATTCACTGAAGTGTTCGCGAAGTTTTGCGGTTTCTATTTAAGTTACTTAATATTGTTCTGAGAATAGAGCAGTTTTAATGACCATGCCTTTGTGTAGGTATTTTTCTCGTGTGTGTCAGAAACGAAATGGAAAGTTAAGAGCAATATCGTCACACTCGTTAAACTCACTTCTTCTCTATAGACAAGCCACTAAACTGCTCTACAGTCTTTATGTCATACTAAGATAAGGAGTGACAATAAAAACAATGTATATTCAATATAAATAATTTCTTTATGTAATATATTATATAAAACACATAGATATAAAATGTAATAGCAGCACTATTAAATTGAAATTATCTTCTCTTAAATAACAAACGTACCCAACCAAGTGTTTCACGACCAAACATTTTCCCCAACTGGAATTTTTCTCTCTTAAGAAAAATTGCAATAAAATCAAAATACAAGAATCTTGCACCTAAGTACGCACATGAAACGTTTCTTGGAACCTGTTTATAGCAAACAGTACAGCAGAAAACCCTAGTTATGTGATAAATGGTATACAGTATTTGTAAAGCTCTTCATGTCTCTTCGTGCGATAAGATAACGATCTACAGACATTTACGTACGTGATTTTAGTGAAGTACGGTATCATCGCCTTTTCTAATTAAAATATTTGAAAAAATATTCTATAAACATAACGTTTAGTATTTTTCTAAATAAATAATATATCCCAGGTGTTTTATTATTACTTTACTATTAACGTAACTTTTTTCTGTTAAACGAAAATGTATTGTATTTTAGCTTATAAGTCATAACTTTTTTGTAGTTGATTTACATTAAATATGTAGAGAAAACCGGGATATTGGTGCCGCTAATATAAATTATTCTTAAGTAATATATTTTTATTGTTGGCTTTTCATAAAACAAACGTTTTTTTAATGCCATGTTTACGTTTTCAGGAAAAACATTTTTGAAACAAATTTTAGCGGCATGTATCAATATACTAATTTTTGATTGTGAAGCCAACTCACTAATACCGTGTGTTGGTTCCTCGTCGGCGTTCCTTTTCACGCTTGTTTATGTTTTGGTTTAATGTGATGGAAGGATACGTAGTGAGTATTGGAAAGCATAACATTAAGAGAAATATCTGGGTAACAACGAATAGGCCATAACAACCTAACCCCTCGCGGAGTACATGATTAAGGCGCTACCTTGTAAATCGTAACGCACTGTGCTAGTATCTCGAGCAAAGCATATTTTGTGTACTGTTAACCAGATCATGTAAAGGTTTCGTTACGTTTGTAAGCCAACCTTTCATAGCTTACTATAATATATTGCGTTTCTCAGTAAGCGTTAGGTAAAAATGAGATGACTTCTGAAAAGTAATGTGTTGTTATTTTCTTCCCAAGACCATTGGTTGCTCATCAAAATTTGCATATTGGGTTTTATTCTAGCTGGGCAATTTTTATAAGAAATATGAAAGTGTACAATATATTTTAATTGAAATAAGAAAATAAATTTTAGGAAAAATGCGGAAAAGAAAGAGGTGGGTTCTTAAATACAAGGCTTCGGAAACTATGTTAAAAATCTTACATTTTGTAAAATATTGTGCTTGCATTTGAAAGAGAAATTTTTATTTCATTGATTGCTTATCGTATTTCCTTTGACAACAATCCAGCAGTTCATAAGTAGTCTAAGTCTAGACTAGTTTATATAAAATTGTTCTTATAAAATCTTACGTTTCATTCGGTGACTCCAAGTATATTCGCTTGCTTAAATTATTAATGACTTTTTAATACATGTTAGTATATATAGTACACGTATGATTAAAATATTTATTTTTGTTGCAGTAGAAATATTTTCCATAGATACTAGAGCAAACCGAGACCACAATATTTAAAAATAGTAACCGAAAATCATATTTTTCCAAGATTTTAAAGTGACCTTTTTTGCACTATTTTCAGAAACCTCAATGCACTATTTTATGTGGTTTTGTAAACATGATATCCAGTCAAACGATTTGAGAGATTCTTAATGTTTATTTGAGATTTGGGAAAATATAAACGTGTGAAAAATCGTTAATGCGCGTAGTAAAGGTAAGTTTATATTACATAGAGGCACAAACATGCACGCGCGTGCACACACACACAATAGTTCAATCAAAAATAATTTTATGTAAATAAATTTCATAAATAAAAAATTCTTGTAGAACGAACTATTATTTTTCAAATTCACAATTTTTAAGTTTGTCGTTCTCAAAGAAAGATCTATTAGCGATATTATTTGTTGAGTGTAAAATTGAAATAAAAAATTTTCAATGAGTTTTTGTTGATTAATCATAGAAGTTATATATTCGACTGTTTAGTTGTATATCAAAAACAGAAATTATTTGCTTCGAGACTTAAATAACCTTCATTGGGTTAATGTTAAACTAATACGTGCGATTGTGAAATAGCAATTTAATAAAGTATTGATCATAGACCAGTAATATGAAAGAATATTTAATAAACTCTTCTTGTAAATCAATACTCTATTAAGGCAATAACTCGAGCAGAAATTGTCACGTAAACTTTAAATACAGCATTGTTTCTCACTTATAAAAAGTAAACTTTTTGTGTATTCTAATTAACATGCTAATGTTTTTTACACTGTGCATGGAATTCATAATATGCAACACTTAGAAATACGCGTTTTAAATAATTCTCTTATGGAATTCAAAAATGTCTTTGCAGAAATTTTTAGTTTATTTTCTAGTACAGAAAGTAATAATGCTATTAAACTAGAGCCTTTACATTTGGAATTTCTGCAGTTGTCCTCAGGTTCTACTTCAAAAAATTTTATAAAATTAAATGTATTATTAATAAAATATTAGGGTCACGAAATTCATTGCCTTGTGGCACAAATTATAGTGTTATTCATTGCTAAAAATCGACTTATATTAAAGAAATTTACGTATAATTCAGATACAAGATTAGATATTCGAAAATAAGACAATCATATAGCCCGCAACTGCAGCTTTCTACGAATCGTATAAAACCACATAGTAATTCAAAATGTTTTTGTTATAACTTAATTGATAAATTTGGTCGGTGAACTTGTGTTCAAAACAGTATCGCTTGCTATTACGTTTATCACAATTTTAATATATTTTGTGGACATGTTTTAAAATATAAAGTTTTTATAACCTTGAGCATTGGTCACAATATTAGCAATATGGCCTTAATATTCTTAAATAAAACTGTAAAATAATAAATTTTATTATTAATCTCTTCACTAAACAACTTTTATTCTGAATGGTTGAAGCTATTTACTCATTTCACATGCTGTATAATTCCTATGGAAGGGAAATATAGTAACTACTGAACCACTTTTGACCATGAGCTTAATAAGTTTCGTACTTCAAACACCATCTCGGTTATAAACTGATGGATTTTCTGATAAAAGCAGACGTAGTCCTGGCCACGCAGCCACCTACTCTAAACGAGATCACATCCTATAATAACAACATCGCTACCAGATTACGAAAGTTTTAACGAGTTCCTTGTAATTCAGAGACACTGCCACACACATTTTAGAGAATTATGAATTATGAGCGGTGAGATTCATACGTGGCGTTTCTTGTTTTTTTGTGGGTCATATTCTACTCTTAAACGTTTAATTTTTTCCCCATGTGTCCAAAACACGAAATAAATGTAAAAATTTGCAAATATCAATACATATTTTTATTTAATATATTTCTTTAATATTTATACTATTAGCAAGAATACGGGTAACCTTATTAAAACACCTCACAAAGTTAATCGCATTTAGCCATACGTCGTAATTTAAGTTCCGCTTATCATGTGAGTAAAATTTAGTGTAACCAACTATTTTGTCTTGCATTATTGTACATTTCCCTTTGTGTTTTGCGTGAACTTTCATGTTTATATTAAACTTACTAGACTAAAAACAATATACAATTGGCAGTAAAGATGTAGATTCTTTGTATTGTAAGTAATGAGGAAAAATTAAAATTTTTATACTTCAAAATTCTTGATAAATTTGAAATCGTTAAATTGATGGTGAAGTTTGTTTCGTAGCATCTAAAGCCTCTCCTAAAATCAGCAATGGTGTTTAAAGTGAGACCGTGTTACACACGTTACACTACTTGTTTACTGTGTTTATTTCAACGGCACAGTGTAGCAGTGTTAGATTTGGGGAAGCAAAGGACATCATCTCTAACACCACAGTAAAATAACACTTAAATTTTATATAAGTTGTGAAATTTTTTAGGGGCGTTAAGAGCCCGCAAGTTATTTATAAGATAAATATTTCAAAAGAATTACAAAATGTTTTTAACTTACGTTTTATTTATCCTTTAAGTAATTTATACTTTTAAAGGAGGTTGTGATTTTAGTAGCGGCTAGAGATTTCGCCCTCCCGCCAAGGCAAGCCGTGTTCCATTCCAGGCAGGGTAACTCTCAGATTTTAGTTTGTGGTAACCCTGCCAGACGATGCCGCTGGCCAGTGGGTCTTCTCGGGGATATCCCTTTCCTCCCAGCCCTAGCATTCCAGCCATGCTCCATATCAACCTCGTTTCACCGTTATAGGCACCCGAGACTTCCTCCTCAAATCCACCCAATCATGTCAACTCCACTCCACATACATTTAAATGGTTCGTATTTATGATAATCTGCTAGCATGGATACAATAAATCTGAAGAAAGAATTGTATACCGCAAATCTTACGAAACAGAGAGGATTTTCGGGTTTTAGGGATAGGATTCAATATATTAAGAAGTTACCTAATTGTAGAGCTTGACGATACTTTATATGTAAAGTTTTGCACATATATTTGTTGTGTGAAAAGATCACTTAGCACGTCCTCACAGAAAAAATATTTCCATGTGTTATTTACAGCTCTCGCAGATAATTAAGAATTTTAGTACGCCGTGTAAAGGTTCACGGCTGCACTGTGAGAGGGCAGCACTGGAGACAGAGCACTTTCTCTCTGTTTCAAGCCGCAGACGTTTAATTTATGTGTCGTCGTGAATGGAGGAGCGCATTTGTGTCGTGATGTTATGGAGTGCTGCTCATGGGCGGAACAGTCGAACGTGAATTAAGTGTACCGTGCGAAGCAACGTAACTTCTAGGGGTCAGTGTCTGTATCCGCGCCGGCAGTTATCTGAGAACAGCATCAGCACATTTGTTACCAAGGCCTTGGTTGTGTGCAGAATAATTCACTCTGTTAAGCGACAAGATGACGTTTGCGCCTGTGTGTGCTCCAACCAAATTGACTGCAGTGTACCATAGGTTGCCTGCAGGTAAAGGTGGCACGCTCTATTTCTACGGTCATTAATCATGAATTTCCGAAATTCCTTACATAATATTATAAAAAATTATACATACGTATATAAGTATAAAGTTTTATGAATGAATTAATTTAATTTTTGAACCTTCTACCAGCCCACATAATTTACATGTATTTGGGTGGTTTGTGTAATTTACACGCACATATGATAGCGCCAACACAGAAATGAAAACGATAACACTTTCTTTCTTATAAGATTAAAAATAAATTGTGGTTCTCATATAGACAAATAAAGGATGTTGACACTAACTATATTAAGATAATAGTTTCATTGACCACACTTGCAAATCTTATTTGTCTCAAAATTTAGCACTTAAAAACATATTAAGTAAAGCTGACTTTGTTATTAAATGTTTTATGTTTAATGTGCCAGCCCTCATAAATTTTGGCAATTACTTTTCTATTATTTCATAACTTCAATACGTGGAAAGGGTGTAAATATTTCATTATGACTCACTAGTATTACATTTTTATGTAATTCAAATAAATACAACCTGGAACTTCCCAAGCATATTATTTAAATGCGACATTACCAAATTCACAATTATCAAAGACTTGTATAGCTCTCATGGACAACTGCTTGCAAGTATAAACTTCAATAAACAGTTTTGAATTATTTATTATTATAGAACTTATTAACGCGTGACTACACTCAGTGAAAAGTGTGTTCCAGTCGATAAAACACTTGCTTGTAAGGGGACAATAAAATATTTAATTGCTAAAATAAATAATTTGTTGTTCTTATTTGGTTGCACCATACAAAGAGATTCTTGATGCCACCAAAGATTTCTTTAACTCTGCGTACATTAAAGCGTTTCGGTTAGTGTAAAGAAATTCCAAACTCAACCGACATTCGAACATAGATCGTTCGTGCTTGAGCGTTGTGCTCTAGCAATCACACCTTTAGTGACTACTTTTGAAGTCGGAAAATTTAAAAATGCATATTTCAAATACCGGACGAGTGCAAAAAATATTGCAAGTTTTACAGCCTGACGTATTAGTTTCATGTTGAACTTATTTTATTAGGGTCTTTATACCATTCATTACTATGCGTTACCAAATGCGCAAACAAGTACTGCTACTGTCCTAATTGTGACAAAAGTATAAACAAACTCTCGAACTATGTTTTCGAACGAAGGCAATAAAATGAGCGCCCAAACAAATAAATACACTTAATTGAACTAAATATATTGTTGGAAGTCTATTTTAATTTGGCTCAACACAGAGGTTTCGTTTATACGAGCGTATTTTTACTTGATGAACTAAGTTAATTGTGTTGTTTTTCAAGTTTTCTTCGCTCTAGCAAATATTTTTTTGCGTGAAACAAACCTTTCTCTCAGTGTAGTCTTAAAGTTCCGTAAACCTAAGTTAAACGCCTGCCATTTCAAGTATAGTACCGACATGAGTTAACATACCGGGACGAGTTAGATTCCGTTTTGAATTTCTGAATTTGTTAAATCCAACTGCCAGGTCAATACTACCTAAGGGGTCGCAATAGCCTCCACATTGTTGGAAAATGTTTACATATTAAAATTATTTATATAAAAAAAATCTACATTTGTTACGTGATGATTGAAGATTTTTCTTATTATATAAGAAGTTTAAAAATAGCCATAAACAAATGTACTTGAATTTTTTCTTTTATTATATCTCAGTACTTGAAACATTCATGGCTATCGGTACCTTCAAAAGTCCGAAAAGTATCTTCATAGGAATGAGCTACATGACGATTCAGAAGGAACATTAGAAGATATTCAATGCACAGGACACTGAGAGCTATGCTGTACAAAGTGCATCAGAACATGCAGATGAATATCTTTTCCATGAAAGTTTTGATTTCAACTTTCATAAATATTCAGCGAGCGAAAATGAATCTTCCAGCAGTCAACAAACGAGCAATATAAGTGCAATAACGTTTTAATGCAATCAAATTTTGATTCCGTCTCTTGCAGCACCAAGAAATTCAATCTCTCTTACTTGACATAAATCTGTAAACAAAAACATTAATTAAATAATTCTGATCTTAACGACTAAAGGAACGTCTGACAAAATCTAACGCTACAACTTGGAAAAATAGGTTGGCGATCAGCCAAAACCCCACGAAATTTTTAATTCCTTTTCAAGTCAAAACGTTCAGTACCTTTCTACCATCTGCTCTTGCAGTTGATAAAGTGTGTGTTTAATGGCTGAAATATGACGAGTAGATGTTTGTATGCCCTGCACGTGAAGTATATTGAAGTTTTGTATCAACTTGATCGAGATGTTGAAATGCACTCTTGAATTGTGTGCAAACACAATAACTCATGAAGATATTATCAGTCTTACAATCTATGACAATATTGCGGAACAAGTATTCGTATAAGCGTCCTGTTATTAGTATATGCCAGCGTTATTATATCTTAAAAGTGAAGGCCTGCACTATTATCGAATACGGGAAAATGCTCATGTGGCTGCCTTCATTACTCAAAAACGTTGGTCTTGAAATTGTCATATTTACTGTTGAGCACGAAGCACGCAATTTTACCTGGCATCCAAAATATACGGAGTTTATTAAACACCTAAATATGTTCGACGTGTCAGTGAGTCATGGTCAACTATTACTACTTGTGATGTTTTAATAAACGTCTTAACTAACATTTACGCATTTGTGAAAGTCATCTTCCCCGTTTTAATGGGGCAAGTATAATGTTTAATGTTTCAAAGTAGTCTGTGTTTTCAATTCAAGCCCCCAGGATTGTATGTAATATGTGCACCTATGAGCGGAAGTAATATGTGAAATTGACATATTTTACCGTTTGCCAAATGGATATATTATGAATATTTTTTGTAGACAATACAAATACAATTTTGCTGGATTAACCACCATATAGACACAGTTTTGTTTTTAATTCCAACGTGTTACTGGCGGTTTAAAAAATAGTGACTGATTATTGTTTGGTTCAAAATTATTTGTTTACATTTTGTTCAGGTGTTATCAACTGGTGTTCAAAAGGAATCCATGGCAAGAAGGTAGACGTATGGTAAAGAGAGGGCGAAAGAGGCACTGATGAGAAAGAATGTGTGAGTTTCAGTATTGCAAAACTAGTTGGACCATAAGATAATTGATATATTTCCATTAAAGCGTTTCGTAGAACTGTTGGCCTAATTCTTGTGGGATTGCTTTTAAGTTTAAATATATAATGACAACAGCTACTCTTCACTTGTTCGCGTGTATGGTTTTCATATCATGCTCTGTTTTTGGAAATAACGCGAAATTGCATTCATGGTTAATATAATTAATTCCCTTTAGCATAAATATATTATTAATGTAGGTTTCATTGTACGTGTTCGTCGATCAACCAAATAAAAAAATATTTCCATTATTCTACGACAGATGACATAAGAGAAAGACGGGATGAATAAGGCACTGATATTCTACGTCAAACGATGTAAGATGAAGGCAGGATGATAGAGTTACTGATTAAATATATGCGGGTGTTTCAGTATTGCAAAACATGTTGGGCCATATGATAACGAAGATATTTTGAGTAAAGGGTTTTGTAGAACTCTTGACTGAATTCTTGTGAGATTGCTTTTATGTATTAAATAAATATTGACAACAGCTACTCCTGACTTCTTCTCGTGTATATTTTTAATAACTTGCTCTGTGTTTCCTTGGTGACATAGTTCTGCAGTGGTATATGTTCGAAGTTACTATTCGTTTAATCACTCACCCTTGTTTCAAGGTGTCATACAAAAAAAGTACCTATCCTACACAAATGGAGGCAACGCAAGAATGCATTCAGGGTCACTTAAACATATTTCCTGCAACCTAAATATATAATTGCCTAATGTAGACTTCCTTGTGTGCGTGAGACGTTCAAAAAGCATTCAAATACTTTCCAGGTTTCTATAACATATGCTCACTCAGCCTGCAGACATTGCCGCCTTTGCATGACCTGATAATGCCCAAACTGCCTGTGTATCTGACACTGTATCCTCAGGCATGATGACCCGTCTCTTGATAGCCAAACTGTGTCGCCGAAAGTCATCCTACTTGGGTAATTTAAGAAAATATTGTAGAATGGGTGGAAAGCAAATGAAGCTAGTCTGTCTAGCTACACGCCACATCAAAATCAAGCGCCGCTGTAAACATCGTTCGGAGNTGGAAAGCAAATGAAGCTAGTCTGTCTAGCTACACGCCACATCAAAATCAAGCGCCGCTGTAAACATCGTTCGGAGCGCGAAATACAGAGCAAACTCATAGTCTTACAAAAGCATGATCCAATCTCGAAGTGACCATTAAAAAAAGATCGAGTCAAAACCAAACACAAACCAAATAAAACAGTCACAAATATCAACCCGCTCCACATCCGGGACCAACGGGAGGCCAGATCGTTCTCATGATATCCACTTTGCTGCTCCGTATTTATTTTTATCCTATGTTTTGCCATTTATTTTTGTTTATGTTACATAGTATGAGTTTTATTTATAGTTTACTTCATAAGTCTATGTCTGGGTTATTCTCATCTAGATAAAATTTTTATTTTTAGCCTTTGGTTATGGGTTATTTTTGTCTCTTTTATTGCACTGTTGTCTATTTTACGTAATTATTTAGGGTACAAATTTTGTTTTATATATGTGTATATATTTAATTGAAATGTTTACGTTTATTGGTGACTTGAAGTTGATTCTTTTGGGTGTTTTTAGTTTTGGCGTAGATAAAGATTTTAACTTATTATTTTTGTTGAATCTTTGTTCTGTGTTCAAATTATGTTTCCTTTAACTGTTTTTCCCGTAACTTGCATCGGATTTTAAGAAAATTAAACAAAACTATGAGTATACTTCATTAATACCATTGTTACAAAATTTCAAAATATAGCATGGTAAAGGAAGAACAGGGAAAGTTACCAACCATGACCGGACCAGAAATCGAGCTTAGATCTTCACGAATTTTTAAATATTTAAATAAAGAAAGCAGCACTATTTACCAGACATATTCAGTTTATCGTTTGTACAATAGTAATATAACATTTTGCTGGTTGATTTCGACAAAATCGTAAACATTACGATTTTACTTCTTGTATGTAAGACTCCCAAAAATAACAAAATATCGTTTAGTTAAATAAGCTGCTGTTCTAATATTATTCACCGTAAAGTTTAAAGCATTTGGATGTCTAAACATTTACATTGTTGTAAGCCGTTACGGCTGTGAAAATAAAGTAACGCGAAACGGTAATGTAATCACATTATTTGTATTTGAAATTGAGAAATAATGTTTGGCATGACAGTGTGTATTTATAGATAAATATTTAAAATATAGCTTTTTAATAGAGTAAACGGTACGTATTAAATTATTATAGGTATTATATTTATAATAAATCAAATAAAGATAATATTAATAAAATTCGTCAATGATTTTATTTTAATATTTACATTTGCATATATATATATATATATGCATGGGCCCTAAACAGAAATAAATACAATGTAAAATTACTTCTGTGACGGACTAAGACAATTTTAATTTTGTTTTTGGACGTCGCTATTTGGTTGAATTTCAATTAAAGGGGAAAAAAAAATATTCGGGTAATTTTAATGTGTAAGGATTATTTTTTTTAGTCCGGAATTTTTTATACATTACATTATTGCTTGGAAGATTTGTAGCTCTGCCAACCAGGAGTGTTCACAGCCACGGCAGCTTTCCACGTTCAGGAGCACCTCTCAGACACCTTAACTCACCACCGTTACTGTCTGCGCGCTAAGCGTCAAGTCCTATGCTGTCCTTCTATCCTGATAACAGTTCGGTGCGACAGTATCTCCCATGCGCTAGCTCCTATACAGCGCAGCATACAGATTTTTTTGATTTTTTCTACATGAGATCTACAGACGAATAAATCATCCAATCTTCCATTCCCCTCTTCCTCTGACCAACCATCACTTTTCCATTTACTTGGTCCATGTCCCATCTAGCGGCGAAAGTAAGATTTAAACTGGTTCCCAACTATGCCTTATAGGTACCTCAAGCGCTATCAAGTGGCCACTCCTTTACTACACTTTGTATCCCCCTCCACAATACTACCCGCAAAATTCTTTTTTATATACAGATGCGCGTATTGCAGTCTCATTCTGTCACTGGTACCGGAAACGTCGTAATATGTACGCTGACACTTTTTTAGTTGCCAAATTAAATAGCCGATGCCATGTGTTAACTTAAGAATAGTTATAATTAAAATGTCTATATTTAATTTACAGTTATGTAGTTGCGTGTGTGCGGATGTTAGCCACCATATCACTACCATATATAGTACTTCAAGTATATTCCCACGGAAAGGTGAGGTACTCGCTTCGATTTATAAAGTCCTTCCTCCACCTTTTCTTGTGTCTTGTACTTATTTAACCCGTTTTGTGTTGAAGTGAGTCCAAGAATCCAGTGATCGAATAATCCAGTAGTTCAAAAGGCAAATAATCCAATGATCCAGTAATCCATGTATTCTACTGGTCCAATTAATTCGTTATGATACAAAAAATCATCACTGCGTGAAAAAAAAGTTCCAAGTCCGACAAGTGCATCATATTATTCTCGCAGAATGAGGTGCGTTCCTCTCGGACAGTCTTCAAAACTTCATAGCAGCCTCAATTTATTCTTTTTCATCAAAAACATGCTTTGGAGTGAGTACAGCAAACTTATAGTTTAAATTACGCCAAGGATTTAATTGAGGTTTAAGAAATCGTAATTCATTAGAAGAACGTGCTTATAATTTATTTTAAAGACTTAAAAATAATTTTTACATTCTGTATTGTATATGTTCAAACAATTTTCTTAAACAATGTATCTCTAATAGATGAGATAAGCTTATTCACTGGAGTACCGTACCTATTTACAAAGCTTTGATATAAAATTATGACTTAAGAAAATTCCATAAATATTTTATTCAATACCAAAAATAAAAGGTAATTTTTATTTAAAGTTGCATTATTTGTGGCAAAATTGAAAACCTTTAAACTTCTATAAATCAACGTGTAAATAATTTCAATATATTTTTTTTTTTTTTATACTTTTNGAACAACTTTAAGTCTGGCTGTTTATACGTTTGTTTACCTAACGATACACTTGATTTAATCATATTTTAAGGCCCAAATATTGATTTTAAATTGAAGGCTTTATTTATATTATTTGTGACTCCGCCTTCGAGAAGCTCTGAAAGTCAAGTGCAATGTACGCTTCCAAAATAAATAAGATCTATAATACAATTATTTAAGAAGGTGGGGGTCACGATTTTGTGTCAAATATACCAAATTGTATAAGCAACACGTGCTGTTACAAGGCCGAAAGAATTCTGTGAAAGGACTATTCATCGTAGAATAACGACAAGTGTTTGATAAATTTAACCTATTTTAGGAAGTTAGTATAACAGGTAGTTTGAATTTTTAATGTGAAATTATGTTGACCATATTTACCTTCCATCTGAGGAAATCCTGAATATGTCTGTTTGAGTAAAAGCACTATAATTTTTTCCCATGCCCACTAATACAGCAGCAATATGTATGGCACGAAATGAGTGATATGGTTGAACTAATTTACAGTTCATTCGAACGGTGAAATTAATTCATGGCCACTTATTCATAACCATTCAGTTACTAACTTTCAAGTGATATTACTTAAAGAGTGAATTCGCTTACAATTCTAATACTGCCATATTAATATAACGAGCATGTATGTTTCCAGTTTAAAACCATATATTTTTGCGGCCACTAGAAAAAGTCATACGGCAAAAAGTAACTCTTAGTTTTACGTCTAGCGGCAAAAAATGCGGTATTTCATCGGGTAAATTCATTAACATTACACATTGTAGCCACGTCTTATTGAAAAGGAAATTCCAGCCGAGGAAAGCACCAAGTACGCATAGATCACAAGAAAAATTTTTAAATGTATTTTAATTTCAGGTAATACGAATGGGTAACCCTTGAAAAAAATTATGTAAATATATTTTTTTCATTTGCGCATTTGGAACATTGAAATTCTGGGTAGCAATTCTTGACTTCTAAGAAGTGTAGTTATTAGAGTGGTAAAGATTACATTTGAAATAAATGAGTGAGAAAAATGAACGAGTACAGCATAAACTTATGTAAAAACTTTCTTCAGGACTGTCTGTTACCAGAAATCTCGAAAATTCTTGTGCTTAAATTCTAGCACATATAATATTCTACGAATAGGATAAACATTCGAAGGGCATGAAACACCATAAAGAATTATACAGGAGGAGGTATATTTTATTTTTCGGAGGCCAACTAATTTCACTGAATTACTCGCCTTTATATATCTTCTGTGGGAAACCACCAAATACCATGAAATCACCGTTTACGATATCCTACCCAGAAACGGTTGCTACGTACCGATTCTGAAATTCTTTCACTATGGTTTTCCCAGTCTTTTTGACAAAATGAATCATCCAATTTTCCTCTTGTTCGTATTTCTAAACAGAACTTCAGATGTCGCAAAGGTAATATTCCCCCCGAATTGTGCTCTTCTAACCGGATGTGTCATTTGTGCAGCAGGTGACTGTGCCAGGTGGAATTATTCAGTTTTCCGATACAGATATTCGTATAAACCCACTTCGCATCCTGTGCCTACTTTTATTTGATTATCTTTTCTTTCCCCTTTCGTCTCTCGCGTGTCGACCTGCACAGGCTAAAGGTTATTTAATCTCTTCATTTTAAGTATTTAATTTCACACTCCCCTCCCGCTTTTTCCATATAATAATTTATTTTATCTTAAACTCTCATTGGAATACTCTTAATTAATACACCAGCTTATTATGAACCGTTATATTTTTTTCTAGGTTTATAAGTAATATTAAAGTTATATACTCCAAATAGGTACATTTTTGACCACAAAATTGAGCTACGAATTTTCGCATGAATTAATAAAGTGAAAAGCTTAAGTAATTACGTTATTAAAAGAGTTATCACTTGATCGACCTATCGATGCTACTTTACAGGTCAGCGGCATATTAATGTTAATATATGACAAAATATGCAGAGTGTACATAACAAAGAAATTAAGCAGGCCTTATGTTAAATTAACCGTGGCCCTATTTTGTACAGTGATAGGTTTTCATTCTTTTTTTACTATATTAACTAAATGCACATTTAACAAATCCGTGTTTGGTTGGGGTTGAACATCTTATATATTCCCGTGACGGAATTTCACTGATTTAACGTTAAGTACTATTGATTTAATTATGTTTTACTTTCCCAGGCATTGACAATTTCTATTAGTGGAGTGCTAAATAACGAATGGGAAAGAAAACCTTTGTCTTTGGTATCCGATAAACTAAAGTAGAGAAATCTGGTTTTAGACAATCTTGTAAAATATATGGTACTGATTAAGATGATCATTGGTGATACCCTAAACGTTAAAAAATGCAAAAGGCGGAGTGAAACAAAATAAACTGTCTAAAATAAAGAGCAAAACGTGACAATTCCCCACAGCGTGGGATAGACTTTTCAAGGCTCGAGAAGCTTAAAAGCAGCTGGTAACCAATAATAAAACCGTTTGTTTAAGAAGAATGCACTTATGGTTAGNGAGGCTCGAGAAGCTTAAAAGCAGCTGGTAACCAATAATAAAACCGTTTGTTTAAGAATAATGCACTTATGGTTAGATAAAGGTTTGTAATTAGTTTGTAGTCCAATAACACTAGCAGATTGCTAACAAAATTATGATACGTAGTATTTAAAATGCAGAGATTATACATATCTATGATAATAATAATTCATGTCAACCACACTAAATGTTTAAAATATTCAATCACTTTTAAAATTGCCAAAATCAAATAAGTTGTACTTGCAAATGCCCAGAGTTAATATAATAATTTTACGATAACAACCGTCAACTCTTTACGAGATCCACGTCATGCCCACAAGATATGCTAAAATAAAATTTCTTGAATAGACCTCATGTGGCGTGCATATATTTTGGCTCATTCGTTTTGGGCATGACACATCTCTGATATTACTTCCAAATAAATATAAACAGCCCATTAGAATAAATTCCCCTTCACTTCCAGGAATTTCAGCAGGGTNCTGATATTACTTCCAAATAAATATAAACAGCCCATTAGAATAAATTCCCCTTCACTTCCAGGAATTTCAGCAGGGTTGAATGGCAATGATACATTTAAAACTCTAATAAACAGAGGCACTTTAACCCAATAACGCTGGTTCACTCGAACTTATTCTTAGAAACCGCTCTGATAAAGCGTTTGATGTAAGTAACTCAACAAGACGGAGATTGTCCTTTATCACTCCTGCGTCCACAACGGTCCCAGGCTGAGTGGCAACATTTGAATACAATGAATACTGTAGGAGAAGCGGGAGCGACTATGTGTTTTGTCCATGTTTTATTTATTCTGTTTTCCTTTCCCGGCACAGCATTAGCATATTAACAGTATCTGCACACTCGTGGCGCTATTTTTCGGCGATACAAGTAAATACGACAAGACAAGCAAAGTCAAACAAAAACATCAGTGGGGGACAGGATAGAGCTATACTAGGTATAACTGGACAGGAGCTCCTGCTGTATCGAATGCTGGCAGAATGTTGGCAAGTGCAGAAGTTGTGACTTTTGACAATCTTCAAAGTACACTTTTGTAAGAACCAAGGAAAACCCTGCATGCCATGTATACTACCACACAGATACAGCGTGGAGGCAAATCTGGCATCATACGTTGACATGGGTCGCTGATGATCATCGTTCAGTGCAATTTAAAGAATGAACAACACATGGTCAGTATCATCCAGTCTACTTCTAAGGACCTGCATTATCAAATAGGCGAAAGTTAAAAGTACTGTCGCTGTCATCCATACCAGAATACATACTTTTGCCTTAGGGAAACTCACTATAAATAAGTTTGTGAAAACGAAATAGGATGTATTACTTCAGGGAGTGACAGTTTTCTTAAATATTGAATTACTTCATTTTACAACTCACCAGTCCCTGTGTGAGACTTCTGGCGATAATCTCTACATATGGAATTTTTAGTACGAGAACAACCAGCAATGAAGACGGTTGTCAAACATGTAGGTAATAAAGAATGAAGAGAACGGACCCGATTTCTGCAAATACGGGCTTTCAAAACCTTAGTTTCGTAAGAAAATGTTCGTCAAGCAAGGCAGTCGCAACTATTACTTAACTGCATATAAAATAATTGTTGCTAATGTTTACAAATATTTTTAATAATTACTTCTATGAAAACCCACTTGAGTAATAAATATAAATTTCATGAGTTTCTGGCTTATCTAAGATGTTCTGTTGAACCTGAGCCTAACACTCTGTATAATATACAAACACAGCTTTCTGTACAGAAAAGTATTTAACTTCTTTGTGGCTGTTCTGTTTACAGTAATAAAAATCTTCCTTTAGTTCAAAAATAAGGTTACAGAAAATGTTTGCTGATACAAAATTTTCACTTTGTAAATTTTGGTTAAATGAGAGTAATATACTCCTGTATAGCAAATAAAAATATATTTGATAGTTTTCTCTATAGTAAAATATCGGCTGTACTCGAATAAATTATACACTGAAGAGCCAAAAAAACTGGTACACCTGTCTTATATCGTGTAAGGACCCGCAAGCACGCAGAAGTGCAGCAAGACGACGTAACATGGACTAGACTAATATCTGAAGGTATGCAGGACGCATTTCACACCGTGAATCCTGCAGGACAGCCCACAAATCCATAGGAGTGCGAGGTGGTGGAGATCTCTTCTGAACAGCACATTGCAAGGCATCCCAGATATGCTCAATAATGTTCATGTCTGGTGATTTAAGTGGTTAATGGAAGTGTCTAAAGTCAGAAGAGTGTTCCTGGAGCCATTCAGTAGCAACTCTCATTTGTGGGGTGTCGCATTGTCCTGATGGAATTGTTCACGTCCGTCGGAATGCACAATGAACATGAATGGGTGCAGGTGATCGGACAGGATGCTTACGTATCTGTCACCTGTCAGATTCGTATCTAGACGTATCAGGGGTCCCAGTTCATGTCAAGTGCACACGCCCCATACCATGACAAAGCCTCTATCTGCTTGAAAAGTCCCCTGTTGCCATGTAGGGTCTATGGATTAATGATGATGTCTCCTTACCCGTACACGTCCATCCACCCGATACAATTGGGAACGAGACTCGTCAGACCAGGCAACGTGTTTCTAGTCATCAATAGTTCAATAGCGGTGTTGGCGGGCTCAGGCGAGGCGTAAAGCTTTGTGTCGTGAATTCAACAACGGTACACGAGTGGGCTTTCATCTCCGAACGCCCATTATCAATGATGGTCTGTTTAATAGATCGCATGCTGGTATTTGTTGATACCCCAGCATTGAAATCTGCGCCAATTTGAGAAAGGGTTGCATGTCTGTCACGTTTAATGATTCTCGTTAGTCGTCGTTTGTCCCGTTCGTTCACGATCTTTTTCTGGCCACAGCGATGTCAGAGATTTTATGTTTTACCGGATTCCCGATATTCACTGTACACTCGGGAAATGGTTGTACGCTTAAATCCAAATTTTATCGCTATCTTGGAGATGCTATGTCCCATCTCTCGTGCGCAGACTATAACACCAAATTCTCTTAGATCTTGATAACCTGCCATTGTAGCAGCAGTAACCGATCTAGCAACTTTGCCAGATGCTTGTTGTCATATATAGGCGCTCCCGACCGCATCGTGTTACTCTGATGATTGGTTCCATGCCTCTGTTATTTGCATACGCACGCCTATAACCGTATTTTTGGCTCTCCGGTGTAATTGACTCCAGAGTGGGGTATATGACTACAAATGCAGCATATTTTATTAATATACAAATGTTCTAATGCCCATAGTTAACCCGCAAATGGCAGTAGAAATGCGCAGGGGCGAGAATGCAAATGTGTGTACATTGCGTATTAACATGCCTGTGCGCAGTTCAGAGAGCCTAATAACATCGGTCAGTACATCAAAGTTTTAGTCTCAGTGGTGCTATGTACACAGTCGAATCACATTATTATTGCCACCTTCTAGAAGTTAAGTCTGGCCATACATGATGTATGGTCGTGACATGGACTGGTGAAGCAGGTATATAATGCGAACAACAGGCTGGCTGTACACATTGTGCTTCTTGTTGTTATAGGTAAGGTAAGCGATTTAACACACTTATTAAAATATAAGGTCATCGGCTTTCAGGCCAAGGGGTCATCTACATTCGAACAGCTCGCCGTCCTATGAGCCAGGAGGCATACAGATATGTGTCTACTGCAACAGTTCAGCGAACCCTTCTGAAAATGGGGCTCAGGATTAGACGGAGGGAGGCTGCACCCATGTTAACACAGGTGCATCAAAGAAAACGACTTGAATTTTCTCGGCAGTATAGCGACTGTACCGCTGCTGATTGACGATGGGTAGCCTTCTCCGATGAGTCCCATTTTCAGTGGCATAGAACGGATGGATGTCAGTGTGTCCGGCGAGAAACGTCGGAGAAGTGACACCCTGCATCCAATGCTGGATGAATACAAGGCGGTGGGGGCAGTGTCATGGTATGGGGAATGTTCACGTGGTATTTTCTAGGTCCCATCATCCGTGTGAAAGGCACTCTTGATGGATTTGGTTATGAATCCATCCTCGGCTATAACGTCCACCCATTGTCTTTCCTCGGGAGGATGGGATCTTCCACCACGATAATGCGCCTTGAAACACAGCTAGATGTGTCCGCACATAGCTGGAAGAGCACGACCAGTTCTTTCCTGTCCCCCATCAGCCCCGAACTAAATCCAATTGAATATCTGTGGGACCACCTCGATCGTGGTGTTTGCCGTATATCTCATCCACCACGCACCCTTCATAAGTTGTGGGACGAACTGTAGACAGTATGGCTCCAGATACCTTTAGAGGCCTATCAGCACCTGACTGAGTCACTCTCAGCTCGTCTAGTTGCCGTCCGTGCTGCGAAGGCTGGTTTCTCTGGATACTAGCATGTGGTCATAATAATATGATTCGACTGGTTATATCCAGTCCCTATAGGACTTGCTACTGTAATACTTGGAGTATGTTCCTTTAGATGCTGATGAGGCGATGTGGTTTCATTAGGATGGGGCCCTGCCTCATTTCGCTACTGCGGTTCACCAGCATCTTCTTGTGCACTTCACGAATCTGTGGATAGGTAGAGAAGACCCTATAATGTGGCCACCGCGCTCACCTGATATAACACAACCTGACTTTTGGCTGTGGGGCCACATTAAATCTATGGTTTATGCCAAACTACTTGACACGAGAGATGAACTCATTACGTGGATACAGCCCAGAGATGACACCAGCACTCAACTGTCTGTGTGGCCATTAATAGTAGAAATTTTGAACAGATGCTATGAACCCCATGCCTCCTGCCCAAATGTGAAAATTAATTGTAGTTTAACTGTACTGCCTGTTGCCTTATTTCTGTGTTTGCATACCCGCCCCTGTACATTGCAACTGCCACTGTGGGTTAACTATGGATTTAGACAAATTGTTCCTCAATAATATATGCTCTATTTGTGCTCATCTACCCACTCTTGTGTTGATCATCATTTATTCGAATACACGCGGTATATTTGTTAATTTATTTCAGCGTGAATGAAAAATAACTTAGTTTTCCCTTTCATATTTAGACATGAGAGATTTCTGCTGTACAATCATCTGATTCATATTTGGGTAATATTTTGTTTGCAATAATTAACCATTTCAATTTTTAGTCACACTATTGATTCTTAAGTTGAAGAAAAAGCTTATTTCAACAGAAACCCTCTTAAAAAACCTAAGTAACAGCTATTCAGTTTTTCTCAGAAAACCATATTTAACGTAAATGGTTGTGGCCCCACTTCGAATATTGCTGTGACCACCATTGTAGCTTTGAACACCGGAGTCCTCTGATAGAATAATTATATAAATTATCGCAGTTCAAATATTATTCAAAATTAATATTTTCTCTTAATAAATAGTTATTAATTTTCAGAGAGCGTTGCAATTGTAACAGAATTCCGGCCCTAACTAGAAATTATCTCTGAATATACGAAATGCAGAAAAATAATATTTCCCCCCCAAAAACATATTAAATTTATTCCGACAATTACATACAGTAACAGAAAGTTTTATTCAGTGTGGACAGTTTGACGATTGCATCCAATGTTATTTCGGATTCACAGTNGACATACAGTAACAGAAAGTTTTATTCAGTGTGGACAGTTTGACGATTGCATCCAATGTTATTTCGGATTCACAGTGAATGGAAAAAAAATCCTTTGTGAGTTCCAGTCGATCGGAATATCTTTCAGGTATTTCGGCTCGCTTTACGTTATGGTGGAAATAATCTCGTTGCAGGTTTGTTTAGTTTAAAATTTTGGAAGATGTTTTGGTTATATACTTGCCGACGTAAATGCGAACTGAAACATTCTTCCTGTTCGTGTAAATAATTTTGACCGACATTACTTTTCACTGCCACTGAGATGGAAATTATTTTAGGACGGCACAGTTTGATATCGGGTTCAATTACAACGTTTGTCCCCAGGGAGGTAGAATCGTTACCATCACGCGTTCTACCCCTTCCTATCAGGCCACGAGATTTTCAGAGGGGTGGTAGAAGGAATGGTTAGAGGAAAGCGAGTAGGCGAGGGAGGGCCCGTCACCAGGAGCACGGCGGCCCCCTACTCAATCCCGCCGGTAATCAACTGCAACGGCAGCGTCCCTGCCGGCGCCGGCGTGAATGATTCAGCGCCTTCTCTGCCATCAAGCTCGATTACAGCCCGGCTACCTTGCCGGTGCCATTTCCCTGTGGTGACACATAACTCTTTGCATGTGGGACCAGAGGACACGTAGAAATGTCGTCCTTCTCCCTGAGGACGCAGAGGGAGCTGGAGAGACGGTCAGGGACGGCTTTGGAACTTCAGCTGGTAATACTCGCCACTTGTNCCTGAGGACGCAGAGGGAGCTGGAGAGACGGTCAGGGACGGCTTTGGAACTTCAGCTGGTAATACTCGCCACTTGTCATCTCCTGATAAAATAAAGTTTTGCCTCCTAGGCTTCACCACTGCAGGCTCGTCAACGCTGTCTGCCGAAACCAATTATTGTGTGTATAAGCATGTAAAACAATGTCCATAACAACGTTATTAATTTGACATGTGTTCCTGAAAAGATACGAAATCATGACGGATTTTTTCTTTTACTGTCGGGCTTTAATGCAATAACGTGGGTTACATCTCAAAATTACACACTGATCAGTAAACACCTGGAACTGGAACCAAGAACCATGTCAGAATACTACCTAGCCACTACTTCAACCATGAACATCACCCCCGCGAAGTGANAAGAACCATGTCAGAATACTACCTAGCCACTACTTCAACCATGAACATCACCCCCGCGAAGTGATAGATTTGCCTTTCATCAGAATTTTCGTCGCACTATTATGAACCGAAGGACTTGCATAGACGCCACCTTTAGCATTTCAGTGGACTATGATACTTGATAACACACCCGAGTAGCTGAAGTTCTGACCCGTGGTCTGTGAAAGGGGAAAGTGTTCTGGTTCTAACTGTCACGGTCCAACCGCGAAGTGAGTGCGACGTTGTAGCGACCGCACCTTCACACTACGTTCGTCAGCTATTGAGATTATGTATTAATTAATAGTTTTCGTATGATAACCAATAAGTCACCGTCCGTTATGTGAAATATATTTTGCAGTATTTATATAAAGAACTGTGTGAAAGCCGTTAACAGTCAATATTGGACAATATGGAATTATTTTGCCGTCCTTACGGTATATTATTTCGATTTTAATACGCACGACTCTGATGAGGACATTTTTACGATCACTTATACGACAAGAGAGTGGAGCTGGAATAATTACAGAGACAGTAAATGAAATATGACTTCACTACTTTACAGCAAGAAAATATAATTTACACAGAACAAGAATATCATAAATACAAATTACACACTGAAGATAAAAAACAAATATCAGCATTGTTATAAGAATAGGCCTGCAAAGTCCCACGACATAATTATGGGGTATTCAAAGTAATAAATTATTTTTATTAGGGAGTGTTTCTGGCCTTCACCGCCTAACAGAACCAAATGAATCATCATTCAGGTTTCTCTAACTTGCTCACACATGTTGGCATACTTTTCCCCTAGCATCGAGTATGTACAAATTCACAGACACACCTCGATTGTTTTACTCAAAACATTTAATTTGCTGTAGTTGAG